>JADLZK010010521.1:0-245592 GCA_015847255.1 Hyparrhenia diplandra | reverse complement strand
GTTGGAGTAGTAGATGAGCCTGCAGGAGGACCCAGCCTGTTTCTTCGACATTTTATACTGTGGTAAAACTTTCATCTCCATAAAACTTGACAATATTTTCTAGTGAATTTAATTTGTTCTGCATAGTTAGTCTATATATATAATAATAATTATATAGTTGTTAGTTAACACCTTAAACTGGAAATGCATGTGTTGGATCCAAGACTTTCAAATGCCTGCAGAAATTGGCGCCTGCAAAGAGCCATCACACTGACACAGCGGCCACTAAACGGTCCTGTTTTTGTCTGCACCCCTCGTCCGGCCCACCCGTCAGCTTATCCAAACATCCCAAACAGAGACCACGAGTCGACGACGGTGCGCACACACTGCACGGCCATGGCGCCTTTATCCAGTTTTGCAGCAGCCTAAGGTCCACCTGCGACACCAGCAAGACCACAGCTCCAGCTCCGGTTCACCATCACGGCCATGGAAACCACAAGACCGATGCAGTCGCGCCGTCGCTCCGGCGAGGCGCCCCTGCCGACGCCCCCGGCCTCCGGGCGCTCATCAAGAAGCTGGCATCCGTGACTTCCACCGCGACGGCGGCGGCGGTGTACGCCCACGCAACCAAGATCGGGCTGGACCGCGAATGCACCGTCCGCAATGGCCTCATCGCGCTCTACCTCGCGTGCGGCGAGCGCACCGCCGCGACGGCCCTGTTCCACATGTTACCGGGCGACGTTGTTTCCTGGACGGCTATGGTGACTGGCCACGCCAGGCTGGGATACACCCACGATGCCGTGTCCCTCTTCTTTCAGATGCTGGACCTGACGGTCGGGACGTCTTCGTCGACGCAGTGGCCGCCGCCGCCGGGTTCGCAGCCTGTGCGGAGGCGAGGACCTCGCGCTCGCCCGCGAGGCGCACCGACGCGTGCGGCGGCGGGTGTCGCACTCGACGTCGTGGCGTGGAACGCGCTCGTTGACATGTACTCCAAGTGCGGCGACGTGGCCGCGGCGCGCCGGTGGTTCCGGAGGATGCCGGTGGCCAAGACCGTCGTGACCTGGAACACCATGCTCGCGGCGCTCGCACGCGCCGGTGAGCACGGAGAGAGGCGCTGACCCTGTTCCGGGAAATGCAGCGGGGCGTGCGCCCGGACGGCGCGACGTTCGTGGCCGTCCTCGGCGCGTGCGCACACCTCGGCGCGCTCGACACTGGCCGGTGGGTGCACGCGTACTTGAGCCGACAGCCGGGGCGCGACGTCAACACCGACGGCGTCGTTGTCGGCAACGCGCTGCTCGACATGCGCCGCCAAGTGCGGCGCGGTGGACCAGGCCGCGTCGGTGTTCGATGGCATGGCGCGGCGAGACGTTTACACCTACGCGTCGATGATAATGGGGCTGGCCACGCACGGCCGCGCCGAGGAGGCGTTAGCGCTGTTCGCGGCCATGCTGCGAGCCGGCGTGCGGGCCAAACGGCGTGGCGCTCCTCGGCGTCCTCTCCGCGTGCTGCCACGCCGGGCTCGTCGATGAGGGCCTCCGTCACCTCGGCGCCATGGAGGATGCGTACGGCGTGGCGCCCGGCGTCGAGCACTACGGGTGCGCCGTCGACATGCTTGGCCGCGCGGGGAGGCTGGACGAGGCGGAAGCGCTCGTCGCCGCGATGCCCGTGCCGCCGGACGCGCTCGTCCGGGGCTCCTCCTCGCGGCCTGCCGCGCGCGCGACGACGAGAGAGCCGAGCGGGTGATGCGGTGGCGCGTGGCGGCGGCGGCTGACCACGGCTGCGGCGAGGCCGAGGATCACGTGCTCATGTCGAACATGTACGCGTCCAAGGGACGGCATGGCAGGGCGGTGCAGGTGAGGAAGCAGATGAGGAAGAGCAAGATCGTCAAGGATCCCGGCTGCAGCTCCATCGAGATCGACGGCGTCGTGCATGAGTTCCGAGCGGTTCCGGCCAACGCCATCGCTTGATGAGATGAAATTGTAGACAACGAACAAAGACACCGGGCAGGCCTGTTGCAGCTAAAAATGTTATAAGGCTTAATCTTGTGGTTACAGAAGCACTAGGCCCATGCCTAAAAGATCGAGTGCAGAAGAAGGCTAAAATGTAAACGGCACGATTAAGTGTGTTAATGTAAACGGCACGATTAAGTGTGTTAGCCATTTTCAATCTCTATAATACCAATTAAACTAGCCACATTTTTATTTTTCCTTACATTATAAATGATGGTACACTTGATTTGTGATGGTGAGTTAATACCTATATTAACATCCTAAAATTTCATGGATTTTGAGCCATCGGATCGTTATCCAATGCTCCACGTCTATGTCCTTTTAACAAAACAAGAAAAACCCTATTTTTTTTACCCCACTCAACCACTTCCCAATCCCATCCTACCACTTACATTGCCGCCGCAAACCGCTCCCGCCACCGATCTTCGACCTACTCCTACTTTCTTGGTCGCTTACCGTCGCTACCCTTTACCCATAAGCCTTGTTGTTTTTTCTCATAAGTGTCATCGATGGTTGGTTTCCTCGGCCATATGCGTTGCCTGTGTGTGTTGAACGGATCAATATAGAGTATTCGTGGTATCCCCTCTTTGATTTTTTTTTTTGGTGTGTGGTGGACTGTTGTTTGTACGGATCAATAAAAAATTGATTTGTTGCATTAGAGGTAACCTGATTGTTACCCCCAACAATTTGTGTAATATTAAACCTTTGCCAACCGACACGTTGTCGCTGATCTTCCCTGTTGTTTTATTGTGTGGAGGGGGCCCTATCTTTTCCTCTTAGTTCGATCGCCACTTAGAAGAGACGGGAGGTGGTCATGTGTCCAATGTAAGCATCACAATTTTCTTCGTGGAGGTTGGATCGCATGATCCGACCCCAACGAGGTAGAGATATGCATACATTGCACACATAAGAGGATATTATAGATGGCCAACGGGCCGTGCCGGCGACGACCCAAGAAGACGCGTCGTGCCGTGCCTCCGACGTGGGTCGTGCCAAGCCGCCCGCCCAAAGCACGGCCGACGAGGCGGCGATAACGCGCCCGGCCGCGACCCGGATCCCGACTGCGGGCGGCGCCGCCCGCCGGTCGACCGCCACCATGGGGATCGCCTCTTGCGCCTCCTCACGCGTAGCCCACCCGTCATGCCTCGATGGTCGCCACCTGGGCGGCGAGATCCTGCATTCCTACCTGGTGCTGAACTCCAGTCGCCACCGCGCCTCAAGCGTTGCTGCCCGCGCCACGCTCCTCATGTCGCCACCCACAGCCTTGTCTTCGCCAGACTGCTTAACGCTTCCCGTGTTGCCGCCTCACGCTGCTTCCGAGCACTCGCCAATCGAGGCGAAGCAAATAGGTAAACCGCGGGCAGCGAGCTACGAAGATGAACCAAAGTACACAATTCTAAAACCCTTTCCTTATTACTTTATTAGCTTGGCAAGGCAGCAGGTGGCAGCGACGGGCCGATGGGCCACTAGAGGTGGAGTTAGCATGTCGATGGGCCACAAGAAGTGGAGAAGTTAACAGGTAAACGGTAGCACTGGCCGGGCCGCCTCTTCGGCCGGCCATGCTTCGTGTGGCGTGCCACGGGCAGTGGCGGCCCAAGCATGGCCTCAGTGCTCGAGCGAGCTGGTCGGGCCTAGTGGCCGGACCATGCCGTGGGGCCAGGCCAAAATCGGGCCACGGGCTGCATGGTCATCTATAAGGATAGCAAGGTGTGGAAAGGGAAAAATTTTCCCATGGGGACCATAGGGACCCAAAATAAATTACGCCTCAAGCACATGGCCCAAATAGCCCGGCCCAATCGGACAACAATCAACAACTCACGTCGTTGTATATAAATCCACCACCCAAATTCCACATCAACCCTAGCCCTACCTCATATTTTCCTCGCACAAGTCGCACTGCGTGAGCGGCGCCGCCACGGCACCGACCAACACTCTAGCAGCAAGTGTTAGTCATCCACCGGAGGCTCGAGAGCTCGATTACTCAACCGGGCACATTGCAACTCACCTCACATAGATCAGCTCGAAACTACCTCGCGACTTGTCGAAGGCCCGAGCTCGACCGCATGCACCTCGGTGGTTGGGGAGTTCGAGCTTTGTGAGGACATCTTCTTGACCGCGGTTCGCACCAAGAATAATCCATTGTCCACGTGCTATTGCTACGGTGATATATTGATTCTTTTACTCAAAAATCTAAATCCATTTATTTCAAAGTAGCAATACTTCTTAGATTTATCTCTTGTTAGTAAACTAGATAGTGGATAATAGATATATGTTCGGGGATCCGACAAGGACCGGAGTAGATTTTGTCCCCCATTTAGTTTATCGGGGTGGAGGGGGTCAAGTTTAGGATCGGCGGCAGAAAGATCGAGGGCTTCCCGCGCGTCCCTACGAACCTCTTTGCTATTTGTATCCTTGTGTCACACCCATATTTGTCGTTAGACCATACTATGTTGGTATGTGACGTTGAAATATGTTGTGCTAGTATGAATGCTCATTGAGTCATTGTGTGCACGTGCTAGCCATGTGTGTGTTGCTTTGCAAGGCTTTCTCAATTGTCGTGTATAAATCCATTGTGTGAGTCAAGTACATCACCTTCCGCGGATGGTGTATGCGACTCTTTGGACTACTTGTTTTCACCGCCTACTACATGCTACTAAACTTCTCCTTTTCTAGCTTGTTGAATTTACGTTCTAGGGAACTAAAAGTACCGACACAAAAACGACATGGCGAAGCATGCCATCCTTTCTAGTTAGTAGTAATTGTGTGAAGTTGGAATGTGGTATTAACACTTTATTGTATCACGTTCATAGTTGTTGTCAACATAAATATTGATGTTCAAACTAGTATATCGAAGCCTTAACATTCTAAAAATAAATTGAGGGCGGTGTGAGATAGTTTGTACACTTCTTAATGTTTTTATACTAATATTTTTTATTGATCAAAAATAAAGTTACAATTTTGGATAACAGAATCCCAAAATGGAAAGCACTTGCATGGACCTTGCCACAACCATGTCCATGTTGTTCGCCACGGCTAGACCCCAAGGTTGGGCTGACCTCCCAGTTTGAGTTACTCCAATCAATTATTATGCTCTTGAGTTGCACCCGTGACCTTCTTGCCTTCATAGCCACATGTCCTAGCCATGTGCAGCCTTCATGATAGCTAAACCCATTGTATCGAAGATTTTTCCACCTCTCATTGTCCAAAGTTGTGCTCATTTAAGTAGCAATGGCCAAGTTCATCACACATGGCAATTGATGGACCCATCCAACCCAACTATCAGATTTCATCGCCAAATTCCTTCAACCATTATGAACATGGAGTTTGTAGGGTGTTCTTATGGCCATGCTATCTTTGTCTCTATTGACACAAGTCATATCACTATTGTTGATGTGTTCACTAGCACTAGTGTTTCACCTCCACTTTGTCCGATGTCATTTGCCAAGGTTGGACAAAGTATGGTTATTCTTATGATCAAACTTACTTCAAATCACCACTACAATGTCATCACCCAAGGCATGCCTCTTTGTTAGCAACCGGCCGTGGGTTTATTTGTTTGGCGAATTGGAAGTGATGCTTGGCGAAGCACCTCTACAAGTCATATCAACCAATACTACCCATTGACCGTTATTGTCACATTCGAAGGGCAAATCATAGCCATGGGTGTTCCGATGTGCTCTATGTGGTGCACTTGGACATACCCCAACATGATATCATTCTTGAAGACATACCTGTAGAATTGAGAATGTTGGGCAGCATTTACGAGCCTACCAAGTTGTGGCTTGTAGTCCGGAAAGAGAAGCTTGTCTTGGTTGACATATTGCCTTTACACGAGAAGATGACTTTAGCCGCTTCTACCTTGATTCATCAACTAATCCAAAGACGATGGTTGCCGGTACCGCACCTAGACCATGCGGTCTTCATTAGCTCCGAGTATCCATTGGAGGTGATAGAAAGTTCTTGCCCAAGTAGATGGGAACATGGAAGAGGACATGTATATAGTATCTACCCAAATAGATGGGGAGGGAAAAGGGGTTATCTACACTTGCCCCCAAGTCGGACGTTCTAGTTTTTCCATTCAATAGCGAAGGTTGTTGCCTAGTTGGGTGTTACCTAGTGTTCTCATGAGTGATGAAGCTGGTCGACTTCAAAACAAAAGGTAATGGGGAAAGAGAAGAATCTAGAAAAGAACAAAATGCCCGATCAAGGTGTTAGAAGAAGAAGCAATCGAAGTTTGCAAACCGACCATATTCATATTAATCTTTGAATGCAAGTAGTGAAATTGAGCTTGGACCATGTAGTGGTTGAACCTATGTAAGGAGTGCAAGGAAAAGGGAGAGGATCATGGATGAACTTGTAACCCCTAGAAACCTAACTCTACTACTCTAGACTCCACTAGTGATTCTACCAAATTCTACCCTACAGGCTATATGATCTTTGACCTCCCTCAAACTCTATTATAATATGTGGACTTGTGGCTTTTTAAAAAAACAATTGGAAGTGATGCTTGGTTAAAGCGCATCTATACGCTCATTTCGTCATCAATTACACATTAAATAGATTATGACATTCAAAGGCCAAATCATATGTATGGGTATCAGTGAGAGAGGCTCGTGGTGCACTTGGATGGACCACAAGATGGCATCATTGCCGGAAGAACTACCTCTATGGGAGAATGTTGGTTTAGGTGAGTATAAGTATGGCAGCATATGTCCAACAAGTTTACCAAGATAACTTGTCTTGTTTGCTAGATTTCTTTTATGAAAAGATGGCATTATAGTCTCTTTTGACTCGTTAAGTAAACCAAAGATGATGGTTGTCAGGACTAGACCCAGAACAAGCACACACAAGTGTGTGCCCACCCACACACGCCAAGCATACACACAACACACATGCATGCACACACACACACACACACACACACACACACACAACACGCACGGTAGACGCAGACGCGCATAAACACAAATGCGCGTACGCGCACACACAAGCTATTGTACTAAAAAAAGCTTACTCTTGATTACTTCTCATGTGGTCGCCCACATGTCTTGAACACTTAGTGTTGAGATCCCGGGATAATTATTACTATCTTGAAAAAATGGGGCCACTTATTGTTTCTTAATGTAGCATTATACCATCATAGTTAATCATTCCAAGTCTGAAATTAGTCACACACTTGTTGTCAACCCTACCGGACTATGATTGTTGAGATCAAGATGGTCATTTGCATATAAACTTGATCAATTCAGTACTAGTATACTCTTCTATTACTAATGGCACTTAATTGGTTGTGAACAAAACACAAGAAAATATTAAGTGCACGATTGTATGGTATAGAGGTGCTTATAAGAATGTACAATCATCATCATATTGTTTCAATATGATGTTTATAAACACGTTGTTTAGTTTGGAGTTCACTCATATGGACATCTGCTATCTGTGTAACTCGGCGTCGTAATCCAACACATATGACAATCTATAGACACCCAGTCCATTGTAATGTAGGTTGAAAGGTCCGGATAATTAGTTAATTTTTACCCAAATACCTCCCGATATATGTGGATTTAAGTTGGATTAATTGGTCTACAACCGAACAAGCCCTACTATCTAATTTCAATGCTTAGTCCCTAAGCATTAGAGTTGGTACAGATGCACTTTTTAGCATTTGTATCTTTCTGTCTTTACTGACTACGCCCTACGTTAGTGACACACGTCTTTACTTTAGGGAAAAGGGTAGATCAAGGCCCTGGCTGCTTGGGGTTGCGGGACCAAGCGAGAGGCCCAAGAACCGGTGAAATAAGTATCAAAAGACTCCAATAGACCCTACCCAAACCCAAAAAATATGTCCCACACAGTACCTTTGCTTACCAAAAACAAGCTCCAATGGCTGACCCATCACAAAAACGCAAAAAGCATCCTTCTCTCCCTCGGCCCATTCTCACTACGGTACCGGCTGCCTTGATGCTTGCGTGGGACGAGATGCTACGCATGGAGAATACGTGGGATCATGGGGGTCTCGGTCATGGTGGGCTCGTCCGTAAACTTCGACGCAGGCCCCCGCCTCCTCCAGCGGCGCTACCACCTCATCACGAACGCTAGCCGCCCGGCCGCGGCGGCCGACATGGCCGACCCAGCACGCGGTCCCCGGCGTGGCCCTCGACCACCACCACCCCGATAGGTAGGCATCGAAGCCAGCTGGCGCCCTCAAGAAATTCCCCATCGGGCACCTCCCCTCGGGACTTGGGCGGTGCTTCCTCCCCCCCCACCGCCCGGGACGAGCACGGGATGCGCTGTTGAAGTACAACACAAAAGAGCTACGACGGTGAGGCGGGAGGGCGCGCCAGAGCTGGGGAGTGAGTGGCCGACCCTCGGTCGAGACGGCGGGCGCCGTGGGTCCCTCTCATTTGCCTTCTCGCTATTGGAATGGGTAGCTTTTGGGTCGCTGAGCCATTTGTCAGGCACCGCCACAACACCGAATGTGTCGCTCTTTTTTAGGTTACGCATTGTTGAGATGGTCTAAGAAATGTATAAAAAGGGCAACCAGCCCATTAGTCCTCTAGGACTGAGACAAACCTAGTAGTTACCTTAGGACGTAGCCATTTTGGATCCGCCACGGGTAGGGATTAGAGATATAGTGCACATTTGGACTGGTTGACAAAACAGCAAAGTTTGGAGCTTTTAAAAGTTCGCGAGTTTGTGATGATGCATCCTAGAATCAAGTTGAAGCGGTTTGGATTGGTAGGGTGCGCAAGGACTTCGACGGGATTAGTTTGTGTCTCTTCTTGTTGTCAGGTCTTTGTGCTTTTGCATTCCTTCTGTATCCTTTGGACGTCTCGGCTTGTTGATGTTAATAAATGACATTCTTTTCAAAAAAAAAAAAGAGATATAGTGGACATTTGGACTTTCACTCTGCACGCTAAGCGATGTTTAAATTAGTTCACGGACAATGAGGAGAATATAATAATAAATAAAATCATATCAATTTTTTGAAAAAAAAAAACCTCCTGAAATAATATAGTTGTCTCGTTATCTCACAAATCACGAAGGAGACGGCGTCGTCGTCGCCAATGCCCTTTGCACTGTGCTCCAAATTCATGGAGCTTTGTAGCGCGAACTTCAACAACCTCGCATAAAGAGGAGGCTAGAAATTTGACTTATTCTATCTTTTTTTTTTTGAGATTACACAAGACAACGTGGACGCTCAATACGCATACACACACTCACCCCTATGAACACACGACGACGCAAACCCTACCCCTATGAGCACCTACGGGGCGACCGAGCCGGCAAATCTTGAAGTTCGAAGTCACCATTGGCGCCTCGATCGGCGACGTCGCTTACCACTTAATGCACAAGGAAAATCCTGAAATAAATCCGGAATAAAGTGTCGCACCCGTGATTTGGACCCCGGGTGGGAGCCCCCAACCAATGGCCTTTGCCATTTGCAACCGTGAGCCCCTTTTGACGACTTATTCTATCCATGACCACGAGGAAGCTAGAAAGCTATTAAAAATTATTGAAAAAGGGATAAAATACAACTCCCATTCATTTTTTTGTTCACTTAGTATATATAGCATAATATCTTTAGCTTATACATGTTTACTTGGTATGTTTAATTTGTAAGTAATTTTAACGAGCATTAGGAGATGAAGCTTTTCCCACCACCATGGTACGAAGTGGTGAGCTTATTTCAATGCGCTCGCGTCCACCTCAAGAGCTCCTCAATCCATCACTGTTGGGCGGCAGCGCAGCCTAAATGTCTGACGGTGCTCCGGCCATCCCGGCCTGCTGCCGAAGGAGAGAAGACAGCGGGATGAACGAGAGAGCGAGACAGAGCGTAGGCAAAATGGCAAGTTGTACACAATTCTTTCAAAAAAGGATTGACTTGAAACTATGAAATGTCGTTTAAAGGCACTTGAGCGAAACCCGCAACTTGTATAGCATTTGAGCGAAATCCATTTGCCAATCCCAATTTCTCAGCACGCAGTGTACACGTAGCGGGAGTGCGCCCGGATGGACCGACGTTCGTGGCCGTCCGCGGTGCGTGTGCCCAGCTCGGCGCGCTCTATACCGGGAGGTGGGTGCACGCGTACATGCGCCGGCAGCCGCGCTGACGCCGACGGCGTCGTCGTCGGCAAGGCAATGCCCTGCTCGACATGTACGCAAGTGTGGCGCGGTGGATCACGCCGCGGCGGTGTTCGACGGCATGGCGCGGCGCGACGTGTACACGTCGATGATTGTGGGGCTGGCCACGCACGGCCGCGCCGAGGAGGCCCTGGCGCTCTTCGTGGCCATGCGGCGAGCCAGCGTGCGGCCGAACGGCGTGGCACTCCTTGGCGGCCTCTCCGCGTGCTGCTACGGCAGCATGGCGGAGGACTACGCTGTGGTGCCCGGCGTCGAGCATTACGGCCGCGGCGAGACCGGGGCACCATGTGCTCATGTCGATCATGTACGCGTCCAAGGGATGGCAATGCTTGGGCGGTGCAGGTGAAGCAGATGAGGGAGAGCAAGATCGTCAAGGATCCTGGCTGCAGCTCCATCGAGATCGACGACGTCGTGCATAAGTTCCAAGCGGTTCCGGCCAACGCCGTCGCTTGAACCTGTTTTTTGGCACTTAAAAATGCCATAACGGCTTACTGAACTTATGTATTATTTCAACCGAACTTGTGAATTGAATTCGTGTATGGCATTTCTTGAGGCAAGGAATGAGAATTTATTGTTCTACCACGAACACACATGTAGGGCTCTTTGTTTCAAATTTCCCCTAATATAACTATATGGTCACTTTTTTTTTGACCGAAGACAGCAAAGGAAAACTTAGCCTATTTATTAAAAAAGATTAATAATGCATATCTGCTTAAATTGCCCCACCCAGTCGCACTCCATGTCTGTTGGGTGCTACTCATGTGCTCTAAAGTATAATGGTCGCTTGATCTTAAATTTTTTTTAGTTCTTTCTACAGTATCAAAGTTGGTATATGCGTTAACATATGACATAGAATTGGTCAATCTCATGGTTGTCGAGGCACTAGGCCCATGCCTAAAAACCAAGTGCAGAAGATGACTCAAAGGCACAATTAAGTGTTACACGGTTAGTCATTTGGGACTCTTTCACTCTACCTTGAGACTATAAAAGGGAGGGCTTAGCCACCGGGGGGGCAAGCTCTCTTGCACACTCAAACACACACACCGAATCACTTTCGATTCCGCACACACCACGTAGACCAGGAGCTCATCTCCCTCTCTCCTCGCTTGTGTATTGGCCTCGATACGAGCTCTTTGAGCTCGATAGTGCCACACAACTAGACTAGGGTGCCCGATTGCCCCGAACCAGTATAAACCTCGTGTCATTGTCCTTGAGTTAGGCCATCGTTGCACACATTAGCCGCTTGATTATCGTGGACCGTGGTATACGACCACGACACCTAGTTCATCATATTAGAAGTAGTTAGCTACCTAGTTAGCTCTAGAGGAAGTCAAGTTCATGTTGGATTCCTGATAGTCAAGAAGTAGCGGGAGCAGAGTTTCTCGTGGCTTCTCTCTTGTATCCAATCTGTAAGTATTATTGTTGGAATACAATTGCTATGACTTTATTCTATATAATAATTATATTCTTATTGATATGTATCCATGCATGCTATGATTATATATTTAGTTTAGTTAGTTTGTCTTATATCTTATGCATGGAATCGTATAGCATCCACTTAGATGATCACTTAGTGGGTGATAAGCAATGTGTAAACGTGGTGTTTATACAACGTTTATCTGCGATTGCACCCTACATTCGGGACGTGTGGTAGATCGCGGGAGTGACAAAGTCCCGTTGAGTCCACCCTCCAAATGATAGGCCAAGTTGAGCCATAATTACGGTGATGATCAAGTTTCGTCCCTTGATTGTCTTTGGTAATGCTTACCATGTGTAGATGTATTGCAACCTTTCCATGATAGCTAGATATAATTGCACTGATTGTAGTATTCATTGACATATGATTAAGAGTAACTTAGGAATATTCTTTCTATTCTTTCTATACCATGTTAATAGCTCATATGATACTAGTGGCATACCATGATCTTAGACTTGGGTAGTTATCATTTATACATTTATCTTTATTATGTGACTTATCCTATTATGAGTAATGTTGGATGCATATGGCTACTCTGCATTACACAACCGCAAGCGGATCTCATAAGTAAATCACATTCTAAATCATTAGAAACCCCTATCTCTCTTCCTTTCCATAGACTCCCCTTCCCCGTGGTAAAATATAAATATGATACCCGACGGACTCGAAGAAGTGCTACAAAGGGTATTTCTATCTCGTGGCGCTTGCGACATATCATGTCTAGGTATCTGTGGTAAAATATAAATATGATACCCGCATTTTTTAGAGCGTTATTGCTAGGGTGACAGACTAGTACGTAAGTAATGCCTAGAAATGAGTGGTATATCTTGAGTACATATCCCGGTGAGACTAACTCCACTATGGATAATGATACTGAGATTACACCCCACAACTAACACCGCTTAACTCCGCTTTATTGGATTATGAGATTAACTCCACATCCAAGCTAACATGATTAGATAGAAACCATATATATATATATATATATATTCTTTTCGCCTTCCTAGTTTAGATCATGTTAGAAATATCAACAGCCACGCACGGTCGCGTCGAGGAGGCCATGGCTCTGTTCGCGGCCATGCGGGGAGCCGGCGTGCGGCCGAACGGGCGTGGCACTCCTTGGCGACCTCTCCGGCGTCGCTGCTACGGCGCCATGGCGTAGGACTACGGTGTGGTGCCCGGCGTCGAAAGCATTACGGGCCGCTGGCGAGGCCGAGGCACCATGTGCTCATGTCGAACATGTACGCATCCATTGTCCCAGCTACCTTCAACATCATTGCACAAGGGCAGAGTTGACTTTATTCCATCCATCCGTGGCTAGAATAACTTGTTTGCTACAGCCTACAACTACTCATTGCACACGGCCACAGCGGCCGGGCGAGGACACGGCAAAGACAGCCGTGGACCGCACCGGGTGCCCCAACTTGTCCCATCGTTGTCGGCAATCGGCTCCACCGGTACCCCGCCCCTTCCTACCGCCCGAGAGGCGACGCCGTCTCTAGGGTGCCTCCATCCTCGAGTACGCGGCCATCTCCGCCAACCTGCGATGGCCCACAGCGAGGCCCGGAGGGGCGATCCCCCGACGGCGGCGAGGTCCGCCGGCCGGCAGAGAGGGCCGGGCGTATCGCCTCCCCCGGCCTGCAGCAAAGGTGCGGCGCGCGGCCGGTAGCGGGTCCTCCGGCGGGGAGGACCAGCGGTGAGGGAGAGCGGGCGCCACCGCCGGGGCATCACCCCCAACCGGGCGGGGCATCTCCCCGGCGTGGCGAGGTGGAGAGGCGGGGCAGGGTCCCCCTATACCGGTGGTCACGACGAAACGAATGGGGCAGGAGTCCTCGAGGAAGACCACCCACCCACCCGTCCCTTCCCCTCCAGGCTGTCACTTTCGGTGGCCGGGGCTGCTCAACGCCACGGCTCGCGCTTCTGCCAGCAGCGGCTGCTACCGGTGGTGATGTGGGAGGGCGGTGGCAATGTTGCCGCACGCCCGCAGGATGGTGAGGAACCCGCGGATTTAAAGGCATGCTCCTGGCTTGGTGGGTGCGGGAAGCGCAGGCACGACTCTTCTTATTCGCAAGATCTCACAAATTGAAACGCACGCAGTAGAGGACTGGGTGAGGCTACAGAGAACTCTCTTGTGGGGTTTCCTTATATAGGTGTAGTTGATTATGAAATGAAACTATACATTAAGGTATACACGGTTTTATGACCTTGTATTGAGACTGGCCCGAAGATACACAGCACGAACTGTACATAAAGGCGCAATGTTTTCTGCCATCGGCCAAGGCGCCCTGGTTGTAACCATGTTCCTCCCTGCAGATCGTCAAAGAACAACCGTCCGTTCATCATTATTCAAATATTATGTGTGTTCATGTATGGACAAGATTTCCCTCCTAATTGTTGACTATATTTACTAGACGACACTATAGGGTATAGCTCGAGAGTAAAGCAGCAGGTGGGAAAATGGTGCACATGCAATGGCAGTGCCCGCCTGGGGTAGAGGGTGCACATGGTTGCAAGTGCCAAACAGCCACGCGGTCCTAGTCATCTTAATTTGTCGCTAAATCATACCAACTGTGAAGTTTCCTACTCCCTCCGTCCCAAAATAAACGACATTTTGGGTTTTAGATGTCACAAGTTTGACTCGATTTGTAGAAAATACGTAGGAGATTTAAATCTCTAAATAAATTTGTTAAAAAAACTAGATCAAAAGATTTTTCCAATGATACTAATTATGTAATATAAATATTAATCCTATTTTAATATATAATTGCCGCGGATGTTTTCTTAAGGAAAACGTCGTTTATTTTTAGGACGGAGGGAGTATTCCTTAAGCTTTTCATTCGTTTCATTTTTTTGCTATACACTTTAGCAACAATGTTTAGCTCGCATATGATGTTTAAACCCAGGTTACTAATATATCAGTATCAAATAGTGATGAATAAATTTATTTGCTTTTATCCCTCACTAGTAACCAAACGATTTTGCGAGACACCTCCGTTTTTTTTCGTGGCGGGCACATTTTTTGCCGCCACGCATAATCGGGGCGCGTTTGCGTGGCGGGGCGTTTTTTATTTTGCGTGGCGGTCACATTTGCCCGCCCGCAAAAATTTACCGTGGCGGGCGATATTAGCTGCCCGCCATGCACAATGCAGCCGCCCAACAGCCCGTGGCGAGCCCGATAGCCGTGTCCAAAGATAAATTGAGAAGTTAGGGTTTGGGGGCATGTCCTCGGTCGTCTCACCACTCACGTCCCCCCTCCGCCGGCCGTCTCACGATTAGGGTTCGGGGCGTCTCCTCTCCGCCGGCGGCCGCCTCCCCCGGCTTCTCCTCCACCCCCCAAGCTCCGGCCACCGCTACCACCGCCCCTCGCTCCATCTCCCTCCCTCACGGCATGGCGGCGGATCTCGGCGGCGGCGGCGCGGCGGATCCGGCGTGGAGGGCTTCCCATGGGCGGATCCGGGAGGAGGAGGGAGGCCGCCCCGCGGATCCCGACGGCGCGCGCGATCCGGGCTGGAGGAGACCCCGGGCGGCCGATCCCCGACGGCGCGCGCGGATCCGGGCGAGAGGAGGCCCCGGCCGGGCGGATCCCCGGCGGCGGGCGCGGATCTGGGCGGGAGAAGGTCTCCGGCGGCGGATCCTCGGCGCGCGGTGCGCGGATCCGGGAGGGAGGAAGCACTTCGGGCGGCGGATCTCGCGGCGGATCCCGACGGCGCGCGGCCTCCTCGCGCAGACGGGCGGTGGCGGCAGATACGGCCATGGAGGGCTCCCGGCGGATCCGGGCATGCGGGGCTCCCGGCGGCGGCGGTGGCGCCCGCCTTCCCCTACGGCGGCGGCGGCGATGGTGGCTCGGGCGGCGGGATCCATTCGCCCCGCCCGTTTGGGCTTTTCGTTTCTTTTTTTGTTTTTATTAACCGTGGCGGGCACTCTCTGCCCGCCACGGTAAAAAATATTTTCCGTGACCTTTAGAGGGTGAGCGGGCACACTTGCCCGCCACCCAAAATAGATTTCGCCCGTCACGCAAGTGTTTAGTTACTAGTGCCTACACAACCATTTTGTAGGCATATTATGTAAAAATCCACATTACAACCTCGCGTCGTCTGTAATAAGTGGTTATTACTTGTAAATAAGCTTTGACTATAGACGCGTGTTACCAACAAGCCCTATGATTAAGTTATATAAGACGATATAGTCTGGTGACACATCTGTTGTAACCCTAGCTATATATCATAGACGCGTATAGTCAATTCCTAGACGCAGGCTACCTATCCTTTCAAGAAATGGATTGTTGATCCGTCCTCAAAATCATTTTCTAGAAAAAAAAAATGACCGCCACCATAAATCCAACTTTTGAGACAGGCATATTTCCATCCGCCTCCGTTAATTGTCAGGCGCTAACTAATGCGGTTGAATTTTGTAAACGCTTGGTTAATGAATAGATACGCACTTGGCAAAATCATCTGTGTAGTAGTGCCATGGTATGGATCTCTTATGTTTCTATATAAGAGTATGGACAGTAAAGAAATAGGATATGCATGGTTAACTGTGCACGGTCAGTACTCCTTGCCGAGCGAGGGTAGCTAGGCGGGCAAGGTTGTGCACCTCTTCCAAATCACAGGCGCCATATTTCAAATGAAATTCCCTGCGGAAATGTAACCACCGGTGCAAACACCGACAAGTCTACTTTAAATTTGTGCATATCTGCCTACAGTAGACGCATGTTCACTGCCATGCATCGGTCAAGGCATATCTTGGATTCCTCGTTGTATCCACGTTGCTTCCTGCAAAAAAACAATCTCGTTCTTTCATCATGCGTACAGTATATATTATGTGTGTTAAGGTGTGAACACACGATAATCGACCACCACAACTGTAAGCTCGAGGTTCAAGCATAGCGAGGTGGGAAAATGGTAGAGGTTCACATGAAAATGGCAGTGCCTGCCTGTTGACAAAATGGTAAAGGTGCACATGGTTGGAAGTGGGAGACAGACATGTACACACGGTTAATATAATTTGCGTAAGAGGGAAGAGTGACCAACCGACATTTGTACTGATCACGAGTGTTATATAGATTACAACCGTGACCGCCAGCAGGGGTCAGTACATGGACGGTCGCGCTACACGGAGAGATCGTGAGTGCCGTGGAGGGTGGCCGGTGTGTGACGAGGGCTTGACGCGGCGCGGGCTTGAATCTGCTAAGGGCCTGGAGCTATCTCTTCCTGTTGGCGCTCCTCGCATCCTGCTCAGGGCTCCCTGCCACCGGATCGAGACGGACCGGCCACGCCTGCCGCCTGCAAAGGGGATACAGCCGCCAACCTCACAATTCAAATAACTTTTCCAATACTACATTAATAATAAAATATATACGAAGAGTTAGCTGATGGTGTAACCATCACTCCAGCTATCTCCTTATAATAAAGCCTATATAAAAAAAAATAAAACGAAAAAATCCTACACACAAAGAAAAAAAAAAAAAATTCTACCTTGACATGCAAAAGTGCAAGAGTATGCATGGGCTCATGCGCAGTTTGTGCAGATCTGTCGTATATGAATAAATGATATTCTTTTGCTGGCCGCCGGCCTGGTCTGTAATTAAAATAAACCTCAGCAGTACGTATGTGTAATTTCCTTGAAATGACGATCGACAAGAAACCAGGAATTACAAATTATTTTTCTCGGCTGTGCCTTCTGGTTTCCGTGTAAAGCCTATGAAAGCACTAGTATAAATAGAGAACATACACCACTCCAAACGATATCTCTCAGTCACAAGTAGCAGCTATATATAGCTACGAAAGCTCTCTCCCTTGATCAGCTCACTAGCAATATAATCTCGAAACCATGGCCAGTCCGACCCACCACTTCCTCGTCTTCCCTTTGGTATTTCTTCTTATCCTAGCCGTGGCAATAAGTCCCTCAGCTGCTTGTGGAGAGCCAGAGTGCTGCCACAGTAGCTGTGAACAAGAGATCAGGTTTCCCCGTGCTACTTGCGCCAAATGGCTGGGGAGCAAATCCGAACCAACACTTTATAGTGCAATCCAGTTATCCCTTTGGCTTTGGTAGTATTGCTGCTAATGACTGGACAATACTTGATGCACCTCTACCCACTGCAAATTGCATCGCACGTGCAAGAGGCATGCAGATACAAGTTGACCAAGCTGCTGGCACTGACTGGCAATGTTATTTCAGCATTGTGTTTCAGGACGCCAGGTACATACACATTACGTACAATCACGTAAATCTTATCAACACATGAGTGCTTTTTTTTTTTCCCCTTAACATCCATATCAATTCTGGGTTATTTTTATTTGAAGGGTTTATTAGCCATTAGCATTTTCATACCTGCAATGTACCGAAATGAGATGTATCCGTTTTAATTAGGTTGTGTTTGGTTACGTTTTAGTTTTTCTCATATGCTAAGTACAGTTATCAATTATTTTTTTTTGAAATAGTTATGGTGGGTCTACACTGAAAGTGATGGGCGACAACAATGGTGGAGCAACGGGTGAGTGGAGCATTATTGGTGGGACTGGCAAACTATCGATGGCGCGTGGCACTATCAAATACAACGTTGTCCAAATCAATGAAGTTGAGAATTACAGGAAACTTGATATTTACGTAATCCACACCCCAATAGTGGTAAGTCTACAAATTCCATCACATGGATCTAGACATCGATACATTCCGTTTCCATCTAGTTCTGGTGCTCTCACAAGCACATCTCACGTCCACTCACTTTATTACCATCGTGTACTGCAGTTATTTTCTTGTTTGGTAAACCAGTTAGGTAATAGTATACTTTTCTTCTCTGTACTTTTCTACAGGTTTAAGATGCAGAGAATAATACTGGGGTGGCATCGCAGCTCTTACTATCCTATCCAACAATTTGGTTTTCAAAAAAAGCATAAGTTCAGTGGTGCTTTGTAGTTGCACTGTCATTTCTGTTTCCTTCTTTCAAAGATTACTAGTGATTGTTCGGCCGGACGATCGACCCTTGCTCTATGGTCTATTGTTGCCTCCTTGCTTTCAATACTGCGTTGTACCTTCTGGGATCTTATCTTACATGGATGGTCCGACAAATAATATATTATTGAGTGTTCTTGAACCAAAATGGGTAACCGAAAAGAGTATGACATGCTTATCTTGTAAATCTGATAATGTATGCTTTGGCACTACATCAAGATATCGAAAAGATGGCACGCAGTTATCACATGGTCTCAATAAAATGAATCGCACAGTGTGATTGAGCCACGTCCCCAATATAGGAACTCAAATAGTTGGGGCCTCCCAATTTTGCTTTGTTTCAGATTTCCGTCCCAGGAACTTATATTATCAATTTTGGCAGACCCGCTCGACACCTTCACGTCTGCCCTCCTCTCACCTGTGCTGCCACACTTTGGACCGTACCAAAATCGATAGCGTTGGCGCTAGGACGTCCGATGGACTGCTAGGGGACAGTGCCTTGCAAGTCGCTCCATCCGCACCCCGTCAAGCTCATCCCGCAGCCTCCAGATTATTTATTTAGATAAGAAATCCTAATATTACCGTTGCGCCGCGCGCTCCGCCCCCTTCGTGCGTTTTTTGTGTGTGGATCGAACGTACCAAGAGCAGCATTACCGTACCAAAATTCAATTCTGCGACCGTTCTCTAATGTCAAGGTCCGAGTCGTCTCAGGTCTACTTGTAACTTGCAATCCGATCGAGGACATTGGGTATAACACGCATTTGCAACTGTGCTGTTAAAAGAGGGTATTGAGACTATAGCAGGCCATCGGTAAGAAAGTGTCACAAAAGAGAGAGAAAGAGAAATAAAGCAAATGCTTTAACATGGGAGAAAGACTATCCCGATGTTGGAAAGTAGTAGATGAGCCTGCAGAGGACCCAGCCCGTTTCTTCGACATTTTATACTATGGTACAACTTTCATCTCCATAAAACTTGACAATATTTTCTAGTGAATTTAATTTGTTTCTGCGTAGTTAGTCTATATATAATAATTATATAGTAGTTAACACCAAATGCATGTTGGATCCAACATTTCAAATGCCTGCAAGAAATTGGCGCCTGCAAAGAGCCATCACACTGACACAGCGGCCACTGGAGTACACGGTCCTGCTTGTCTGCACCCCTCGTCCGGCCCACCCGTCAGCCTCTCTTTTTGCTTATCCAAACATCCCAAACAGAGACCACGAGTCGACGACGGTGCACACACACTGCACGGCCATGGCACCTTATCCAGTTTTGCAGCAGCCTAAGGTCCACCTGCGACACACCAGCAAGCCCACGGCTCCAGCTCCGGTTCACCATCACGGCCACGGAAACCACAAGACCGATGCAGTCGCGCCGTCGCTCCGGCGAGGCGCCCCTGCCGACGCCCCCGGCCTCCGGGCGCTCATCAAGCTGGCATCCGTGTCTTCCACCACGGCGGCGGCTGCAGTGCACGCCCACGCAACCAAGATCGGGCTGGACCGCGAATGCACCGTCCGCAATGGCCTCATCGCGCTCTACCTCGCGTGCGGCGAGCGCGCCGCCGCGACGGCCCTGTTCCACACGTTCCCGGGCGACGTTGTTTCCTGGACGGCTATGGTGACCGGCCACGCCAGGCTGGGCTACACCCACGATGCCGTGTCCCTCTTCTTTCAGATGCTGGACCTGGACGGCCAGGACGTCTTCGTCGACGCAGTGGCCGCCGCCGCCGGGTTCGCGGCCTGTGCGGAGGCGAGGGACCTCGCGCTCGCCCGCGAGGCGCACCGACGCGTCGCGGCGGTGGGCGTCGCGTTCGACGTCGTGGCGTGGAACGCGCTCGTGGACATGTACTCCAAGTGCGGCGACGTGGCAGTGGCGCGCCTGTGGTTCCGGAGGATGCCGGTGGCCAAGACCGTCGTGACCTGGAACACCATGCTCGCGGCGCTCGCGCGCGCTGGTGAGCACGGAGAGGCGCTGGCACTATTCCGGGAGATGCAGGGCGCGGGCGTGCGCCCAGACGGCCCGACGTTCGTGGCCGTCCTCGGCGCGTGCGCCCAGCTCGGCGCGCTCGACACTGGCCTGTGGGTGCACGCGTACATGTGCCGACAGCCGGGGCGCGACGCCGACACCGACGGCGTCGTTGTCGGCAACGCGCTGCTCGACATGTACGCCAAGTGCGGCGCGGTGGACCAGGCCGCCGCGGTGTTCGACGGCATGTCGCGGCGAGACGTTTACACCTACGCGACGATGATCGCGGGGCTGGCCACGCACGGCCGTGCCGAGGAGGCTCTGGCGTTGTTCGCGGCCATGCTGCGAGCCGGCGTGCGGCCGAACGGCGTGGCACTCCTCGGCGTCCTCTCCGCGTGCTGCCACGCCGGGCTCGTCGATGAGGGCCTCCGACACCTCGGTGCCATGGAGGATGCGTACGGCGTGGCGCCCGGCGTCGAGCACTACGGGTGCGCCGTCGACATGCTCGGCCGCGCGGGGAGGCTGGACGAGGCGGAGGCGCTCGTCGCGGCGATGCCCGTGCCGCCTGACGCGCTCGTCCGGGGCTCCCTCCTCGCGGCCTGCCGCGCGCGCGCGACGTCGTCGAGAGCCGAGCGGGTGATGCGGTGGCGCGTGGCGGCGGCGGCTGACCACGGCCGCGGCGAGGCCGGGGATCACGTGCTCATGTCGAACATGTACGCGTCCAAGGGACGGCATGGCAGGGCGGTGCAGGTGAGGAAGCAGATGAGGAAGAGCAAGATCGTCAAGGATCCCGGCTGCAGCTCCATCGAGATCGACGGCGTCGTGCATGAGTTCCGAGCGGTTCCGGCCAACGCCATCGCATGATCATGCGATGAAATTGCTGACAACGAACACACACACCGTGTAAGCCTTAAGGCTTACAGTGAACTTTATTCATGGATGGGATTTGTTGAGGCATGAAGAATTTGTTTTCTACCACGAAAAGGGTTAGAAAAATGGCATGGCCAATCAACTAAAGTTACAATTTTGGATTACAGGAATCCTGCAATGGAAAGCACTACGGATAGACCCAAAGGTTGGGCTGACCTCCTAGTTGAGTTACTGCAATCAATTATTATGCTCTTGAGTAGCACCCGTGACCTTCTTGCCTTCATAGCCATATGTCCCAATTGACGCGCAACCTTCATGTTAGCTAAACCCACCATATCGAAGCTTTTTCCACCTACCACCGTCCAAAGTTGTGCTCATTTAAGTAGCAATGGCCAAGTTCATCACACCTGGCAATTGATGGACCCAGCCAATCCAACCATCAGATTTCATCGCCAAATTCCCGCAACAGTTACGAACACGGAGTTTGTAGGGTGTTCTTATGGCCATGCCATCTTTGTCTCTATTGACACAAGTCATATCACTATTGGCACCAGTGTCATTTGTCAAGGTTGGACAATATGGTTATTATTATGATACTTCAGTCTCACCGCTGCAATGTCATCACCCAAGGCATGCCTCTTTGTTAGTACCCGTCATTGTCGCGAATTGGAAGTGATGCTTGGCAGAAGTGCCTCTACAATTCATATCAGCAACTACTACTCATTGACCAGATTGTCACATTAAATTGGCAAATCATAGGGCGACACTGGCGCTCGGAAAGGCGCCCGCTTCCCCACACAGGCCCACCTCCCCGTGCGGCCCACATCGCTTTTATCAGAAACGGACATCTGCCCCGTATGTGTCGGCCCCGCATGTGCCGCTCCACTCCTAATCTCGCCCAACACCCAGCACCTCTAGCCAACCGCCAGCTCGCCCTTACAAACAACAAAATCAAGGCTATATATTGCAACATTGAGAAACCATCTAATGAAACAAAAAAAAAAAAGAACCCCAACAAGAAAAAATCTACTGCAACATTTGTAACTTGTATAGCATTTTCGAGCGAAATCCATTTGCCAATCCCAAATTTCTCAGCACGCAGTGTACGCGTAGCGGGTGCTCCCTCTTATGGCCATTCAGGCTTTTCGCCTTGGCTTCCGGATTACCACTACGCCGGTGAGAAGGGAACGGCGATGCACCACCGTCTCTGTGCACTGCTCTGCAATTTCATGGAGCTGCTCTGCACTGATACTTATTCCATCCATGACGCACGAATGAAGCTAGCAAACTTTGTTTGCTACAGCCTACAGCTACTCTGCTGCCAGTGCCTGC
Source organism: Hyparrhenia diplandra (assembly GCA_015847255.1). Classification (NCBI taxonomy): domain Eukaryota; kingdom Viridiplantae; phylum Streptophyta; class Magnoliopsida; order Poales; family Poaceae; genus Hyparrhenia; species Hyparrhenia diplandra. The sequence goes on along the minus strand of JADLZK010010521.1, from coordinate 222,858 downwards.
CACTCTGCCAGTAGCAGCAGCAGCTGGCCCGGAGGACACGGCAAAGCCACACGGTCACCGCGCTCATCACTTGGCGCCGGCGTCGGTCACGTCCACAACGGTGCCGATAACGGGATCTCGACGTCCTCCATGTCCTCCTCGCGGACGAACACCGCATGGCCCAGCACCGACAGAGGCGCAGGCACGGAATGCCGTTGTTATTGCCGCTCCCGTCGCCGAACGCCTCGTCAGCCGGGACAAAGACGCCGGTCTCCTGGTCGGGCACCCACGCGTCGTCGGCGCCGGCGGCGCATCACTCTCGCCCACACCAGTGAGCGCGGCGAGGCGCTGACCCTGTTCTGGGAGATGCAGCGCGCGGGAGTGCGCCCGGATGGTCCGACGTTCGTGGCCATCCTCGGTGCGTGCGCCCAGCTCGGCGCACTCTATACTGCGCGGTGGGTGCACGCGTACATGCGCAGGCAGCCGAGGCGCGACGCTGACGCCGACGGCAACGCCCCTGCTCGACATGTACGCCAAGTGTGGCGCGGTGGATCACGCCGCGGCGGCGGTGTTCGATGGCATGGCGTGGCGCGACGTGTACACCTAGGCGTCGATGATTGCGGGGCTGGCCACGCACGGCCGCGCCGAGGAGGCCCTGGCGCTCTTCGTGGCCATGCGGCGAGCCGGCGTGCGGCCGAACGGCGTGGCACTCCTTGGCGGCCTCTCCGCGTGCTGCTACGGCGGCATGGCGGAGGACTACGCTGTGGTGCCCGGCGTCGAGCATTACGGCCGCGGCGAGGCCGGGGCACCATGTGCTCATGTCGAACATGTACGCGTCCAAAGGATGGCAATGTTACGGCGGCGCAGGTGAGGAAGCAGATGAGGGAGAGCAAGATCGTCAAGGATCCTGGCTGCAGCTCCATCGAGATCGACGACGTCGTGCATAAGTTCCAAGCGGTTCCGGCCAACGCGCCGTCGCTTGAACCTGTTTTTGGCACTTAAAAATGCCATAACGGCTTACTGAACTTATGCATTATTTCAACCGAACTTGTGAATTGAATTCGTGTATGGCATTTCTTGAGGCAAGGAATGATAATTTATTGTTCTACCACGAACACACATGTAGGGCTCTTTGTCGCAAATTTCCCCTAATATAACTATATGGTTTTTTTTTTTTTGACCGAAGACATCAAAGGAAAACTGAGCCTATTTTTTTAAAAAAAAAAAAAATAATGCATATATGTTTAAATTCGCTCCCACGGGGAGTCGTTACCCATGTCCTGTTGGGTGCTTACACGGTTAGTCATTTGGGACTCCTTCACTCTACTTTTCAGTTTTTTTGTGATTTCATTGTACTTTTAGCTTCGCTCCATGTTTTTAAACCAAACGAGGTTTAGTTCCACGCACTCTACTTTCCAAGGAAAAAACATGTGGAGTTGTGAGACCTAAAGGAGTGTTCCACAAACTCCGATTTTTTTTTTGGTAGTTGTTTTACTATAGAGTTTTTAGAGCGTAGTCGGAGTTGTCCTCAATATATCCTCAATGTCTAAAATGCCCTTTAAACTACGTACATTATTCTTCTTGTGTAAAAAATATTTGGGTGATGATGTAATAATACACTTAATTAGTTAATACCTATATTTCCATCCTAGAAATGTCATGGATTTGGGCCATCGGATCAACATTCAATGGTCCACATCTATCTCCTTTTCATACAAAACCAAAAACCCTAATTTCCCCCACCGGACCACATCCCAATCTCATCCTATCACTTTATCGTCGCCGCCGCCGCCGCCACCGATCTTAGTTGCTCCATCGACCTACTTTATCGGTTGCTTCCTCCTCACAATGCTAACTTCGGTAAGCCTAGTTCTCTTCTCACATGTGTCATCGGTGGTTGTTTTCCTTAGCCATATGTGTTGCCCTATGTGTCCAACAAGATCCTCCTCTTCAATTTTTTTGATTTTTTAGGTGGATTATCACCTTTATGGTGATTATAGGTCACGATCATGCTATTATAGCGGATGTCTTAAGGCGATTTCTGTTTTTGCATCTTGATTGTTGTAGGACATGCGGTTCGCGTTATTTTCGGTCTTTTGCCTTTCCTTTTATCACAAGTCTTTAATCTCCACTTTACAGTATATGATCCCATTTTCTTTGTAGCTCCCCACTTGCCTCTATTGTTTGATGAGCCCCATCGGTTCTTTGTGCCACATTATCAATGATTTTTTTTTTCATCTAGGGTCCTATCATAGTCCCTTCTCTCTTTTGTTGTCCTCTTTTTTTTTTTTTTTAGTTTGTGAGCTGTTTTCAATACCATAAGAACCATCATAGTCCCTTCTTGCTTTTTTTAATCTTTGATCTAGTTTTGGGTTTGTTAAATCATGGATCATAACTGTAGTCTCCAACCCTTCCATGCTTCATTACATTTGTTTTGGTTGTCCTTTTTATGTTTAAAGGACCGCGTTGTTTCGATGGATGCATCTATATATTTTTTTAGAGTATTCTTGCCTACAAGATCTAACCTATTGTGTCGTGACCATTTAGCTATGGTTGGTTTTCCTTCTTAGAGTTCGTTATGATGCATATTCAATAGGTATTGTTTCAATAGGCTATTGCTTTATTGTCTAATGTTTGTTTGTTTTATGTGCCTCCAAGCTAGATTAGTTTTCTTTGTTAGGGGTCATTGTTCTTGTGGCAGTTTTTACAATATGATGCTTTGATCCTATATGCTTATTTTTTTTACTTTTGTAGTTGTTGACCTCAGTGGTCCTACATATAAGAGTCATTAGTGTTGGGGTGTTTAGTTCCATGTGCTATGGTTATGTAATTATTAGGTAATTCACCCCTTATGCCCTATGTGGAGGCTTTTACTTTTCTATGCAATTTAGTTTGGTAGCTATTTGCTTTGTTTCCTTTATTTAGTGTCATACCGTGTCTATTCTATCAAGCATTGATTATACTTTCTCCTTCCATGTGCTTTTTATATTAGTGCCCTTTAGAATTTGTTTTCATGGATGTTCACATATTAGTGATTAGAATTTTCCTGCCTTTTAGGGCTCTGTGTGTTCATTATTGCTAGTTGTGACAAAGCTTGACTTTACATAATTGATCGATTTGTTGCACTAGAGAGGGATCCTAGTCGTTACCCTAGGAATTAGTGTAATTTAAATCTTGGCCAACCTACATGGTGTTTCTTGTTGGATGTTCCTTTCTCTTTCTATTGTTGGGCTTGTGGTGGAGGGGATCGTGGCTTCCTCTTGGTTAGCATGCCACTTAGAAGAGCCGGTGGCGGTCATAGGTCATGTATGTGTCATTGTGCCTCCCATACTCATTGTTATACCATGAAACTATGTTGGTATGTGATGGTCACATATCTTGTGCAAGTATCTATGCTCATCATAGTCATAGTTCTAACCATAAGTGTGTTGTCGCATGGCTTTCAGTTGTTGAGTATTAATCCATTGAGTGAGTCAAACTACATTTGCCTTAAGCCGATGGTGTTTGGCTCTTTTTTGACTACTCTTTTGGCTGTCTACTACATGCTATTAAACTTTTTTTCGTCACTTATTAGATTCCTATTCTAGGAACTAAAAGCACACACAAATGACATGGCGTAAAAACATTCCATCCTTTCTAGTTAGTTGTAATAGTGTGAACATGGAATGCAATATTACCATTTTATTGTATCATGCTCATAATTGTTATTTATGGAAACAAATGTTGACATTCACACTAGTAGCATTCTCAAATAAATCAAGCGAAGTTTGAGATAGTTTGTACATTTTAATATTTTTTTATTGATCAACTAAAGTTACAATTTTTGGATTACAGGAACCTCACAATGGAAAGCACTTGCATGGACCTTACCACAACCATGTCCATGTTATTATTCGCCGCAGCTAGACCCCAAGGTTGGGCTGACCTCCCATTGAGTTACTCCAATCAATTATTATGCTCTTGAGTTGTACCCGTGACCTTCTTGCCTTCATAGCCACTTGTCCCAATTGGCGTGCAGCCTTCATGTTAGCTAAACCCACCTTATCTAATCTTTTTTCCACCTCTAATTGTCCAAAGTTGTGCTCATCTAAGTAGCAATGGTCAAGTTCATCACACATGGCAATTGATGGACCCAACCAATCCAACCATAAGATTTCATCGCCAAATTCCCTCAACCATTATGAACATGGAGTTTGTAGGGTGTTCTTATGGTCAGCCATCTTTGCCTCCATTGACACAAGTCATATCACTATTGTCGATGTGTTCAACGGCACCAGCGTTTCACCTCCACTTTGTCCAAATTTCATTTGCCAAGGTTTCACAATATGGTTATTACTATAATCACGTTTACTTCAGCCTTAATCTTGCAATGTCGTCACCCAAGGCATGCCTCTTTTTTAGCACCGGTCATGGTTTATTTGTTTGGCGAATCGGAAGTGATGCTTGGCAGAAGTGCCTCTACGAGTCATGTTACAAAACACCACCCATTGACCAGTTGTGACATACAATGGCCAAATCATAGCCATGAGTGTTGGTGGCATGCTCTATGTGGTGCACTTGGATGTACCCAAGGTTGGCATCATTCTTCGAGAATTGCCGGCGGTATGGGAAAATGTCACGATTGGAGCTTATGGGACTATCGGTACATGCCTTGTAGTCTACAAAGAGAAGCTTGTCTTGGTTGCCGATCGTCTTTCACGAGAAGATGACTTCAGCTTCTTCTACCTTGATTCATCAACGGATCCAGCCACGATGGATGCGGCACTAGACCTAGACCAAAGCGGTCTTCATTAGCTCTAAGTATCCATTGGAAGTGATAGAAAGTGCATGTCGGGTAGAAGGATACATGGAAGAGGACATGTATATAGCGTCTGCCCAAATAGATGGGGAGGGAAAAGGGGTTCTCTACACTTGCCCCCCGGTCGCGATGTTGTAGGTTTTCCGTTCACTAGCGGAAGGTTGTTGCCTAGTTGGGTGTTACCTAGTGTTATCATGAGCGATGGAACGAGTCGACTCCACCGTGCAATGGGAACAGAGAAGAAGCTGGAAAAGAAGAGAAGCCCCCATCAGGCGTTAGAAGAAGCATTCGAGTTTGCAAACTGGTCGTTCGTCTTAATCTTTGAATACATGTAATGACTTGAGCTTGGCCCATGTAGTGGTTGGATGTATGTAAGGAGTGCAAGGAAAATGGAGAGGATCATGGATGAATTTGTAACCTCTAGAACCCTAACTCTACTCCTCTAGACTCCACTGTTGATTCTACAAAATTCTACCCTACAGGCTATAGGATCGTCGATCTCCCTTAAACTCTGTTATATGTGGACTTGTGGAGGCACATGCTCTCCATAAATTTTATATGTTAATGTATATTCAGACATTTTTATCCTTTGAAGCTTTAGTGGCGTTGTGGTGATTCTGTTTTGTGGTTGGATCAATATTCCCTTGGGCTAATTCATGAAGATGTGCACCGGTTAATAGACATATGGAAAAACAATAAACAACACGCTACCATACTAAAAGAAAAACTTCTTTCTTAATCTTATAATGCTGAATTTCTTTCTTTGTTCGATTCCTTTCTAACTTGTATTTTTAGATATAGGAACTCACTATGGAAAGCACTAGGACTAGGACTACGCCATTCGTACGCCGGCGAGAAGGGCGACACGGCACGTCGGCATTGTCGCCGCCGAGGCCCTCTACGCTGCGCTAATGATGATGCAAATTCATGGAGCTGCTCTGCCCAACTACCATCAACATCATTGCACAAGGGCAGAGTTGACTTTATTCCATCCATCAGGAAGCTAGAAAACCTTGTTCGCTACAGTACAGCCTACAACTACTCTGCCTACCGGCCGGTCACAGCAACAGCCGGGCCGAGGACACAGCAACGGTCACCGCGCTCATCACTTGGCGCCGCTGCCGGCGTCGGCCACAACGGTGGCGATTTCAGGCCTCTCGACGTCCTCCATATCCTCCTCACGGACGAACACCGCCTGGTCCAGCACCGACGACGACGGAGGCGCTGACACGGCGGCGGTATGCCGTTGCCGTTCCCGTCGCCGGACGCCTCGTCGGCCGGGACGAACACGCCCGTCTCCTGGTCGGGCACCCACGCGTCGTCGGCGCCGGCCACGTCGCCGTCGCCGTCGCCCACGCCGCCCAGCGCTTCCGCCACGTCGGCCGCGACCAGCGTCGCGGAGTGGTCACCCTGGACCACGTCCACGTTCTTGCAGTTCAACGCCGCCTCCACCTGCGCCGCCGTCACGTCGGCGTGGGCGTCGGCGTGGACCTCCCCGCTCGGCGGTGCTGTGGGAGAAGCTCTGCGCTGCACCTCCGCCCCTGCAAAAGATGTACGCCGACACGTCTGTCAGGGTCGTTTGCAGCGCTGAATGCCACAGTGGCAAGGTTGCGATTGCGAAGATGCAAGATCCGGGCGATCGAAAACAAAGAGCGGCAGACGTTGGATCGCCAGCAGAGGTGGCTAGTTGTTACCTGCAGGCCGAGCCCGAGGGTGAGAGGACGGCGAGCCCACCCTGCCCGACCGCACGGCGGCCGGCGACGACAGCGGCGAGCGCTCTCGTGGCCATGGCGATTAACCTGCTGCTGCTGTGTATACTGAACACAGACTATTGATCGGCAAGGAACCGGCCGGACCGGGGAGCACGAAGACGTTCTGTCCGTACAGTCCTTTTAGCTTTTAACCCTGCTCTGCTCTCGATGGATCTGATCCTTGATTTGTTTTGTGCTCTCGATGCTGCGTGCGGATGGCGACGTGTGCAGACTGCAGCGGGTAGTGGGCAATGGCGTGGCACCACGGTGGGGAGCCGGGGCTCTGGGCGTGGCAGGTTTATAGGGCGCTGCCGTGCCCGGACGGGCGGCGCAGGCGTGTGCTAGCTGGTCCTGGTCGGTCGGTGCAAGAAACAGAGAGATGGGTGAGAGCAATGAGGCCGGCTACGGGTGCCTAGGCGACGCCGCCGCTGGCTGCGTGCCACCGCCCACCGGCCAGCCACCCGCCGTCAAGTCAGCGAATCTGCCTGCTCTATACAGTATCTGCTGTCTCTATCTGCTTCTTCCTTCTTCCGACACGTCCTAACCGAGTTGTTACCAGTGTGCTCAACTTATGGGATTTTTTAAATGCTAAAATATTATTTTATTGTTCAAAAGATTCTTCATATTTATTTTTCCAAATAATATATTTTTTTAGAGGAACCAAACTTTTACTTTACCCAAATAACAAAAAATAAATATCATTGGTGGTAGATGTATTTTTATAATAAAATTATTTAGAGATTGATATTATTTTTACATACTATTTAGATAAATTCTTCGAAAAAACACGATAAGCAAGATTGTGTATTTATTTCTAGTTTGAGCATTAAATGTAAAAACTCAATAAAGTTTGATTTATTTCTATGAAGTTTAGGTAAGAAAGTTACACTTGTCATAACCTAGCATTATGTTTTTTTCCCTCTTTTTGGAGTAAATAAATTTCTCCCCAGGATAACAACGAATATCAGACGTTTTTGGTTTTTTTTTTTCAGTCACGCATGCCTTTGATCGACAACTTTTTGATTTTTACAGCCGTGTCATCACCCTCCTCACCTAGCTAGGAGCACATCACCGAATCTTTGAATTCGAGAAAGCAGCGTGTGTTTCTGAATGGCTCAATGACACGCTAACATACGTGTGCGTCACTGAAGAAGCACGTCGAGAGAATACAGTGCTGTTGTAACGCAAAAGAGCTGGCTACTATCCTACCGAAACTCAAGGTAGCTTCTTTTGTTCATCGCACATAAGGTACTCTGTCTACAGTTGAACCATTCAAATTAAGGCAAGTTGGTCGAAATGGCCAAACCACAGCTAATATCCACTAAAGAAGAAATGTAGAGAATAAAAAGTTCAACAACTCGTATTAAGGCACCTTGGTTAAAAAGTTGTATAGATTTTAAATTATAAGTGGTCAAACAAAAAAATTATAAAGTTTGACTGCCGACCGTCCTCTGGATGGCTAAAAGGCCCCCTCCCACTAATCTCGTCATTAACAAATAAACGAGACCGAACCAACTAATGCCCAATAAAGACGAAATACGTAAAATAAAAAGTTGAACAATTCATATTAAGACAACTGGGTCGAAATTTGTATATATTTATAATTATAAGCGGTCAAACGAAAAAAGATTCAAAAAGTTGACTATGAACCCTGTCGAGCCTGAAGCAGCTAATGGACACTAAGATGAAACGTGGAGCATAAAATTTATAAAATTCATATTAATACACCTTGGTCGAAATTTGTATTCACTTTGAATTATAAGCGGTCAAACGAAGAAGATTCAAAAAGTTGACTGTGGAACCCGGTCGGCCCATGGGCGGCTAAAAGGTCTCCTCCCCTCTAATCTCATCATTAACCTGTAAACGAGGCTGAAACGGCTAATTTTCACTAAATATGAAATGTAGAACATAAAAAGTTGAACAATTCATATTAAGATAACTTGGTCGAGATCTTTATAGATTTGAAATTATAAGCGGCCGAACATTTAGAAAGTCTGACTTGTCCTAACCTGCATTGTAATGATTTCAAGTGATTTCGACTCTGTCTTTTCTTGCAGCCGTGTCGTGTCATCCTCATCCCCTCCTCACCGAATAGCAAGAGGATCACCGAATCTTGAGTTCCAAAAGCAAACAGCAGCCTGCGTTTCTGAATGTTGACACGCTAATATGCTGAAGAATCGCATCGAGAAAACGCAGTGTTGTGCCAAAGCGAAAGGTGGCTACTGAAACTCACAGCACTCAGCTTCTTCACATCACATAACGTGTACTGTCTCTACTTACCAGAAGAGAAGGGCTTCTGGAAGTTTGAGTTCGAAAGAAGTGGCTCGGCACCACCGTGTTAGTACAACGTGTTTTTCGCACCACCGTTTAAGCCGGTGATTTCTGTTATGTGTGCTAACCAGTGCGTGCTTAGGCAACTCGCCTGAGTCACAAGCTTGGTCGTGTAAAACTTATCCCACTTCTCTTAATGAAATACGGGCAACGCCCCGCCGTCGAAAAAAAAGAAGTGGCTCGGGACTTGCTTCAGTAAGCTTCAGTGAGTAGACAAGGCATATATTCCAGTCATTCAGCATGACACATATCACTGGACACCAGAGACGGAGGGCATCTCAAAAAGTTCAGGCTACACACCAAAAGTTCCAGGATTACACTGTCTCGAGCAAATATGCTCTAGCTCTTCATCAGTTCAGGTTCTTGCTTTCAGACTTGCACTAGACAACAGAAGCACTAGTGTTTTATTCAGACTAGGCAGTGGCTCAGGACAGGAGTTTGGGATGCATCATGATTCATTCCTAGGTAAAATATTTTGCAGCTACAACAAGCCTACAGGACTACAATCAGACAACGCCACATTCAGTCTGATCCATCCATCAGAGCATGAGCCTCCATCTGATCAACTGCATCGTAGGTAAACTTTACTGAAATGAAATTGCATAATTTCGTACAGGGAAGAAAGGTTGCTGCTGGCTTGTTCAGGGGAGCCAAGTGCTCAGAACTACGTAGATGCTTGCTTATATAAACCTCGCTTTATACACTTATTCATAATCTTACACGATTCAACCGTAAATGCAATAGTCAGCAGCAAAGCATGCCTTGATGCCCCCAAAGTCATCCTTTACACTACCAGTGCAACGCATCAAATAAAATGGGCAACTACTACTTGAGCAAACATCAAGGGTGGATTTCAATTCGACAACTGCAAGCTCACACTCAGAATCATGTTCTTCCAGATGTCCCACATTTCGCGGTGGGATTGAAACTAGCGGCCGTTCGCTGATTAGTGGAGCCAGTTGAAGTATAAGGTGAATTGTTCGTTCTTTCCATCACATTCAAGTTGAATTGGTCGGTGTACATGACTAAATAATAGCAAGGTATATATTTCAGGCATTCAGCACAGCATGACACAGATCACTAGCACGGGCATCTCAAAAAGTTGAGGCTACACAGCCAAGTTCAGTGCAGGGTATCGTTGGTGACACTATCTCAAACGAGCAAATATGCTGGTTCTTCAGGTTTTCTCTTCTTTCAGATGGGAGATTAAACCAGACTTGAATTAGATGAAAGTTACGAAGCACTGGTTTAGACCAAAGGTTCAGGATACCGTTATCATCCCGGTTCCAGGACGACAGTCTCAAGCAAATATTCTGCTTCAGGTTCTTCTTTCTTTCTTCAGACAGGGAAAATTAGACCAAACTTGCACTAGACAAAGCAAGAAAATATGTTGGTGGTTTAGCTTCTTTCTCTTCTTTCAGACAGGTGAAATCAAACCTCGTTGTTCTATTCAGACAGAACAAGATTTCTATTCAGACAAAGCAAGAAAATATGTTGGTGCTTCAGCTTCTTTCTCTTTCAAGAAAATATGTTGTTCTATTCAGGCAGATCACACAGAGCTACTACAAAAGTTGCAAGATTTTACAGCTGTATCGTCCCTTTGTCACCTCGTTGAGGATCACTGAATCTTGAGTTCATGAAAAGCAGCGTGCGTTTCTGAACGATGACACGCAGACATGCGTGAGTATCACTGAAGAAGCGCATCGAGAAAATCAGTGTTCTTCCTCACATACAGAAAGGGCATCTAGAAACCTGGCGCTGAAAGTGGTTTCCCCAAAGCTTTTGCGTCAGTAGACAAGGCACAATCCCTCTCATTCAGCCCCTAAATAATAATCTTTTATAATGATTAATTGCAAACCTTATATGGCAACCTGCCGGCAGCTCAGAAGCCGACAGGCCTCTGTTCCTCGTGGCAGCCAACGCCCGGGCAAAAAAGGTGGCTACCGTCACCGCCCCGGATCCAGGATGACACAGTTTTATTCACACAGGGGAAATTAAACCAGACTTGGCACTGTTTTATTCAGAATACAGGCAGGTTCAGGAGTCGGGGTACATCATAGTACTTCATGCGTGCAGTAAGCTTACTGCAGCTACAAGCCATAGGACAACTGCAAGTCTGCAACCAACGTCCAGCGCCACGTTCAGTCTGGTCTATAATAAGTCGGAGCATGACCCTGGCAACGGAGACTTCAGAGTCAGAAGCTTCAAGGACAAGATCAAAACCAGCAGCTGTTTGCGACAACAGAATTAACGCTGCACATGCGTTTGAAAACTTCAATGGACAACATATCATGCCCTACCTCCTCATGGCTTGAGATCCTTGACGATGAAGTTCTGACGGCTGATGGGGTTCATGACCACCGGCGGCCCTGCAGTGCGAGGCCACGCCTGGAACTTCTTGTCCGTCGCTTGCCACCACTCCTTGTCCGCCACCGTCCTCGGCGTTGTGCCTGCTCGATCACCATGTAAGCAACTTGGATAATGTTAGCGTGAGGATTGAGGACATGCATTGAGGTGCTTTGCGGTCATAACTACCTTGAGATCATCAGATGATAGATGACTTACCTCCAAAAATCTTCTTCTGTGCCACCAGGACATCGGAAGCATACGCGATGGCGAAGGAAGCGGCTACACCGGCAATGATGTACTTGGCAGACATTGCTGAAACTGCATAGAGTAGTTTCGTAACGTACAGAGAAGAAATGTTGCTGATTCAGGGAATTGAAGAGAAATGCTCAAAACAATGCAAGACAGGAAAAAATAGGCCAGTATCACATCACACACACATGAGGGATGTTTATCATTTGCAAAGGGCTACTAAACCTTGTTTTTCAGTAGACGATCCAACTGAAAATGCAGTCAGCAGCAAGCATGCCCCCCAACCCCAAGTCATCCCTTTACACTACCAGTAGTGTACTGCATGGAAATGGGTAGGGAATTTGGATCCGCTGTAGTTTGTCCATGGCAGTATGTGATCATCCATGATAATAACTGCTGTCAATAATAGATTCTTACTGTCTAGAACCCAATTAAAATAATCGTGCTATGTTCAGAAGGTCACTCCGAGTGTGCCATACTACCGTGCAAGTAAGATTGCAATCAACAACATGATGAACACAAAGTGGCTGTAGTTTAGTGGTGAGAATTCCACGTTGTGGCCGTGGAGACCTGGGCTCGAATCCCAGCAGCCACACTAACCTTTTGTTTTTTGACTTCCCATATCATTTTTTGTTTGGACAACATCCATATCATTTCTTTTGTTTTTTGACTTTCCATATCAAATTTTTTTGACAACATCCATATCATTTCTAGATCAATACAAGCTGGGTAATTTTGTGCTGCAAACAATCTTCTGAACTCTACTCAGTACGTGTAAAAGACAGATCGATTCTTTATAAGGAAACCTAAGTGAAGCCGAACCAATCTCTGACTCTGAGCCAGTAGGGTAAACATACAAGTGCAATTTTGGCCGCTGTCAACAGGTCAAAATGCCACGGCCGGCCATGACATGACCCTTCAAAAAAATCAAAATCCAACATGCAGGTGAACAGAAACTAGCCTGAAGATTTACATGGCACACGCACGGCACAATGCAAACAGCTTTGGAAAAAGCTCTAAAAGCACTAGGAATCAGTAGACGCATGCAAGATGGTGTGCTACAACTGTTGGGTTCGATCGTCTTCAGATCTCAAGTGAAGGGAGGGAGGGAACCACGAAATGCAAGGAGAGCTCAAATCTCGGGCAGGTAGGCAACAATGAGCTTGGGGAGGGAGATGAGAGATGACCCACCGTTCCTTGCTGTCCGCGGCCCGGCCCGGCGCCCTCCAGTCCCGATGGAATGAATGCTATGGTTCTCGCTCCCTCTTCTTCTTCTTCTTCTTCAGCTAGTGCGGCCTTTTTTGCTGCTCTGCTCAAGTGTCTGTCTGGTAGTTGGGAAGGGAGGGTTCTGGAGAGTGCGAGACGAGTCACGAGAGTGAGGGATGAGGTGGGCGTCCACGGTAACGTGGCGGCGAGCTGTGTGGAACCACGACGACATGTGGAAGCAAATTGGGCCCAAATGTAGTGCGTTGCCCAAAGAGACAACAGGCCGAAAGGAATTCCAGCCCATTAACAGGCCCAGATAGCCTTCCAGTCCATGTGGGAGGAGGAGGCAGGAGACGCGTGCTAGTGCTGCTGGAACAGGAACTGTTGTGTTGAGAGCACGCCGGCGCAGAGCGCGATTCCTACCCAGTCCCCACACCGGCGCGTGCTAGACGCCCGAGCCGCGATGGCCGCCGCTGGCGGCGACCGGGGCTTCGCCGCCTCGCACCACCACAGCCAGCACCCGCCTCCCCCACCTCCGCCCAAGATCCTCCTCGCCAAGCCGCCGCTGCCGCACGCCTCGTCGTCTGGCGCCGACGACGACGGCGCCGCGGGCGCGGGGGGCCGCGCGCGCCAGGCGCCGCAGCTGGGGTCGCTCAGCCTCGTCTCCGACGCGTGGGAGGCTCACACCGACAAGATCCTCCCGGTGCGTGCGTCCTAGTCTGCCGCTCCCGCGCGCCCGCCTTGCTCACAGTCACAGCTGCTGGCTGGGGGACTGGTCTGGATGTTAATTAGGCGGTTGTTAGCTAGGGTGGATTCATCGATGGGAAAGGAAGGGTTTGGTGATCTGTGTGGGGTGGATGTACCTACCTTTAGGCCTCTCGGATGTTTCTGCTCTTATGTTTTCCTTGTTATGTCAGCGTCGCTCAGTCTATTGGTTAGCTTAATCCAATCCACTGTTATCGTGGGATGTGGCTACTTCTTTCTGAATGTTGCATTAGTTGGGTATTTTTTTTTTTAGTTTTATAGTAAAGCCTCCCTCTGAGCGCTAGGTTGTTTTTAATTTGTTAGTGCTTTACCATTCCGTAGATGCCCTTCCTTCGGATATGATGGCTGTGAGATGCTATATGGGCTTCTACTGATCATACTTGTATATATGCATATGTTGTGTCAACTGTGATCCATTGAGCAACACAGGGGCTGCTACAGTATCCATTGAGCAACACGGGGCTGCTACAGTTAACAAGGGATGGGTTTTAAATAGTGACGAAGTTAATGACGCGTTTTCCCCTTCAAGTTAATAGATATAAATATTATTCCTCAAACCTTACTAACCCCAGCTTTCATGTTTTTTGCAGTATTTGACTGAGAACAATGATTTCATGGTGATTGGGATAATTGGCCCACCCGGCGTAGGCAAGTCAACCATCATGAATGAACTATATGGATACGATGCAAGCTCACCTGGTATGATGCAACTTCATTTTTGTTAAGCTTTTTTATGCGTCGTTCCAGCAACTAGATTCATTGGTTTCCTTGAGCATTGTGTGTAGGAATGCTTCCTCCTTTTCCTACACAAACTGAGGAAACCAGATTGATGGGGAAACACTGTACTACTGGTATTGACATCAGGATATCTAATGAGCGGAGTCATACTCCTTGGCGCTCAGGTGAGACGGCATTAATTTTATTCTGTTTTTTGCAATCCGAATGCTAGAACAGGTTATCAGTATCTTGCTTGTCAATTTGTGAAAGGAAGCTCCTTTTGTCCTGCAGCCAGTGTACAGTCCCTCTGTTCTAATTGATATGATGAGGCCAGATGGTTCATCCACAATTCCTGTCCTTAATGGTGAACCCTTGTCAGCAGACCTAGCTCATGAGCTAATGGGAATCCAGGTAAAGACCGTACTTACAATTATTAAACCCGCTTGTGCTATCACTGATTCGTTGGAAGTACCTAATAATTGATCGGTATTTTCTGTTATTATGCAAGGAATTGCTGTAGCTTGGTGTTTTCTTGGCATCTGTTTGTAATATAGTGTTGGTCGTGTCAGAAGGGATGAACGATTTGTCCATGTGGGAGCTCATGCTTACAGTAAGTAATCTCTTCTATAATTTGTACCTTCCGTCATTCTTTCATCAACTCATGTGGACGAACAAAGGAAATGATGCCTGCAGGTTCTTGGTTCAGGATCTGAGTTTTCACCTAATTCGAAGAAAATTGAGCTGTAGTTCTAGCGTTCTAATGACTCTATCCCATCATACCTGTTTCTCCCAGCACATTTATCTTCCATATCGCAAATAGTTTATAATTATTACTTGGCTTTTAGGGCTTGGCAGTAATGCAAAAGGCTGAATGGATGTTCCAATGTAATTTTGCAGGTTGATTTATTGAAGCACAACATACCTGATCCATCTGTGTTGACGCAATCAGCTTCCCAAGACAAGGAAAACAAAAATGAAGACCAATTGGGCAGTGAAGACTATATCTCCGATCTCTGTTTTGTGCATGCTAGGTGAGCATTAGCCATTGCTACGATTGTTGTCTTGTTAATTAAGAGAAATTATATGCTCATTTCTATGTTGATGACCAAAGAAATGTATGCCTTTTCTGCCTTGGTAAAAGCATTTACTATTTCCTTTCTAAAAATAGCATTTATTTTGCTGTGTTATAAGCATGTAATACTTGCATACCTAAATAGGCCCTGTACTCGTTTGCTCAAAATAATTTAACAACTTCACATCGTTTTTACTTTCTCATTGAAACAGGTTGCAGGGGCAAGATCTTTCCCCTTCAAAACTCATGCTTCTAAGGAAAACTCTTGAGAAGCACTTCAACTCATCCTCTTTTAGAATCGGGGCTCTAATGCAACTGGTCAAGCTTCTGATTCGTTGGTTTCTTCAAGCATGAAAGTTGAAGAATTAACCTCGATCGGCAGGACATATTTCTCCTTCCCCAGAGAGGTCACGATAACTTCGACAAAGTTTGAGTATGGAACATACTCAAGCATGCTGGGCATGCTTCGTGATCAGGTATGATTGCCACGCTGAGGAGTTTGCATTACAGAAATGTAATATTAAGTACACTTACAAACCCTAGCATGTGATTTGAAAATGTATCAGCTACATGGGACAGATTGAGATTCTGTTAAAATTAAAATCTAACACAACATTTTCTTATGTAAATAAGTCTGGGCAAGCCAGCCCTTACTAAACACTAGAATTTCATCCAATCATCCGAAAAGCATTACTTGGTTTTCCTGCTTTTAACTGGACTGGTTTCGTTAATCCAGAGAAGATAATATTACATTAAGATCCATTCAGTTTGAGCTCATTGCAGTATTAGATGTTGCTGAACTTTTAGTTTCCTTTATAATATCTGCTTGTCACATTTCTTCGAGACCTCTGGTCGAGTCAGTCTGACATAACACTAATGTGGTTACAGATCCTATCATGGCCGGCGAGGTCATTCTCAAAGAACCTCACGGAGCGCGACTGGCTGAGAAGCACGGCGAAGATCTGGGACATGGTGAAGAAGTCCCCTGTCATCTCAGAGTACTGCAAGGCGCTCCAGAGCTCAGGGTTGTTTAGGAAGTAGCCCTAGTCTAGCCGTTACTTGTTCCTGTTGGTATGCGCCTGCTTTGGCTCGGCTGACTTGGAAAATTAAGCAAAAGAATCAGCATTAGATCAGAAGTTTCTTGTTAGCTCTGTTTGTTCTGTTTATAATTGACCTTGAGATACCTACTGTATGTTTTGTTAGCACCAGATTAGTTGGTGGACAAGCTGTGTGTGTGATATGTTCTGAGTCAGCGACGGCAGATGGCCATCGCCAGTATTCAGTTTCGTGCACGGCTCATACTTCTCAGCTTGTCATATGATATGCTCCAGTAATGTTCGGTAAACCAAATTACAAAGACATTTGATCTTTTTCAAAGAAAATAAAATAAAACTGCATGCAAGTAGATTTGTACTCCCTTGGTCTTAAAATAAATGCATTCTAGCTGACGTCAGCGATTTGGACATGGAAATGAGGATGGACCCGTTCAACCTGACGAAAATGTTGTTGCCGTCGTCGGGTGCTTCGCTTGGCCACCCCCTTTGTCCTCCCACTCGAGAATCCGCAGGAGGAGGTGGAGCGCCCGCCATGGCTGGATCCGACCCTCTCGTGCATCCAGGTCAGTAGCACCAGCCATGCGTGCTCCAAGTAAAAATAGCAACCCAGATTCAGTTTGGAATTTGTTCGTTGCTCGCGTAGCGGCTGTTCATGTCGTGCGTAGGTACCAGACGAGCTCGCGATCTGAATCCTGATCTGACAGTACCTGCTGCGATGAACAGCCAAGAGCTGGGTATGTTGCGATTGGGTGTCTGCTAACTCTAACTGATCTTCCCTTTTGGGGAAAATTTGGGTTGCAGGGCTAGCGATCGTGGTCATGGGAGTCAGTGGCTGCGGCAAATCGTAAGATCCTTCATCCTCCTCACTCTGTGACTCTAATATGCTCATGCTTCAAGAAATCGGTCAAGATTGCTCAAAGATACCACAAATCGGCAAGATTCATTTGGTGTTCTCCCATGAGGCAGTGACAGTCCTTATGAGCTGAATCTCTCTTTTTTTTTTTTTTCCCTGCAAATTCGCAGAACCGTCGCGGCAATGCTTGCTCAAGCCTTGGGCTGCAGCTTCATCGAAGCAGACGACTACCATTCCCAGGCAAACAAAGGTACTGTACGCCACCACGCAATTCACATCATCAAATTTCTGAAACCTCCGGCATTCTGCCATTGATGCCATTGCTCTGAAAAACTGAAAGGCCTCTACTCTGAACACCCAGCCAAGATGAGCAAGGGCATCCCGCTCTCGGACGCGGACCGCGCGCCGTGGCTGGAGTCGCTACGGGACGCCATCCGGGAGCGTCTGGACGGCGGCGAGGACGTGGCCGTGAGCTGCTCGGCGCTGCAGCTCAGGTACCGTGACGTGCTCCGGGCGGCCGACCGCGGGTACAGGCCAGGGGAGTACGCCGCCTGCAGGGTGAGGTTCGTGTGCCTGCGGGCGTCGGCGGAGGTGATCACCGAGCGGATGCTGCGGAGGTCGACGGAAGGGAAGCACTTCATGCCGGCGAGCCTGCTGCGGAGCCAGCTCGACCTTCTGCAAGTCGACGCGGCCGAGGGTGTCACCGAGTTCGACGCCACGACGGCGCGCCCCGGTGACATCGTCCGTGACACCGTTGCGCTGTTCAGGCAGGAGCTGGCATCGACGACAGTCCCTTCTTGACTTAGTTTCTGAATGCGAATGCGATGCAATTTCATTCATGATTCAGTATTCATCCATCCCATCATAAAGAACCTCCATGTTTACAGAACAACTCTGAACATGATGCAAGCTCTCTTCAACATTACCCAGTTCATTCTTTCAGAATCAAACATCCATAACGATGAAACAGGCATGCTCGATAAACAAGAGGGTGGAAAGAAGTAGAAAACAAACAAATCTAGCTAACAGCAATGGTGATTACCATTGTTCTAACCTGCAAACTATACAGACCAAGCACAATTAACTGCATGAGGTACCCTGTCAGGGAGACTGTTGAGCCAGAGCCAACCACAGATTATGGTCACGGGACCTGCTGCCGCCGATTGTAAGTGTCCTCGTGGACAAACACCGGTTCGGTGCTCTGCTGCGGGATCACAGGCTGGCCCATCGCGATGCCATGATTCTCGCGGTGTTGCGAACGTCGGCGGAGGACCCTTGGGCGATGACAGGGCGACGTAGTAGACTATCGCCAGTGCCACGCTGGCAAGGGCTAGCACCGCTCCCCCGGAGAAGACCCCTGGCTTCACGACGTAGCAGAAGCTACCAAAGTACATGTTCTCCTCGCCTCTCTGGTCGTTCAGGGCAGCTCCAGTCAGAAGGAGAAGGAATGCGATTATGAAAGTGCACCTGCATTATTTAGCAATATTTAGGTTAGCACATTCGGCGAAATCAGTTATTTGCAAGATAACTAGCAGAATCACTGGTTACCAAATATATTATCAATGGTTACCAAATCCAACAAGTTGACAAGATGCTCTAGGAAGAGGCAACTACAATGTAATGTACTTGGGATCTTGCAAAAGCTATTATATGCATTCAGCATGTGAGCTAATCATACTCGTGGCTTCCAAGGATTATAATAAACATCAGTGAAATAACAGTGTGCCAACTATACTAGTACTAGATCAAAGCATGTATTCTAGAAAATCATTTGACATCAATGCCACACTATTTCTTTATAATGGTTTCTTTCCTAATGCAAAATAAAAATAATGAAATGAGTCAAATGCAGTCAAGAACTCAGGTGTAAATAAGGTTGAAAAAAGTGGCAGAATCCAACATGTTGCAATCATGTCAAGGCCGAGTTTGACGTTCAACATAACATAACAACACTCAGCATCCATTATTATTGCTAAACCAATTCACAAAAAGGCTAAGTAATGTTTACAGAATATGAGAGAAAAAAACAAAAGAGATCATAAACTTCTAGACCAGAATGTTACCAAGATATGATGAATGAGATCAAGGCTACACTCCAGTTAGTGTCCGAGGGAACAGGATGCCTCTTACAACAGATGCAACCAGCAACTGTGTTTATGATAGACTGGGCGAGCATAAGGGGAGACAGCAGATATTAAGCCAAGCGCTAAGGCTGGGGTTCTTGGGTATATGCATTCACCAGGAGTAGTGCTTGTTTGAACATCTGAAACCTGCATGGTTCACACGATGCAAGTTACATCTGGACATGAGCACAAATATATGTACAATTTACTAACAAAAGAATGACTACCATTCCCGGAACCTCTCTTTATAGCAAAATAATGTGAAACAGTCAATTATTAATAAATTTGCCAGTCCCAAAATGGTGAGTTAGGTTGAAAAAGAAATCAAATTGGCATACATGAATGTGTCCAATAGACATGACAAAGAAGGTTTTAATGTAGAAGAATAGCACATGGCCTTTCTCAATGAACCAAAATAAAATAAAATAAACTGGGATAAGCATATAATGTGCCTTAGGATTCTTTTTGTATGCAGGGGTGACGATTCCACCTCAAGCTAGCCAAGCCTCACCTATGATATTACCTATCTCACCAAGAATGCAATAAGAAAAGCATGGACCATTGTTCAATCAAGGTAGTATATGAAGCTAAACAAATAGGCATCAAATCCTAAGGCAATGTGGTGTCGTGACCCCAAAGACCAAAAGATGAAGAATGGTAATAAAAAACACAGAAGATCCTGATTGATTCGAATCACTTGGGATGGGTCAGTTGCAACCATGATCAAACAAACCAACGAAGCACTGAACCTCTCACACGATGGCAACCGACCATTTGTGTTTCTATGACAAGGCCATTGTTGGCTCACAGATTTCATTCTCACCTCTCAGCATTCACCTAAAAGAAAGTACTATGTTTTATTGGACTCCTTGTTTCACACACTCAGTCAGGATCATTACCATCCACTGCAGCAACGCGCAAGTGTAAAGATCGCCTATTAAACCCCAAACAATGGTAATAATTTTTCTTCTCCGGCACAGCAGTGCGGGCATTAGTAGCACAATACTACTAGACTCGTACCGCAGCGGACTCAGCTCCCCGCCAGCGCGCCCAATCGCCGATCGCTCCTTAGTCTAGAACTCGAGCGCACAGGAAAGGAGCAACCGAGATCTAACACTCGGAGGCAAAGGGCATCCATCGCCCGCCGTTCTGGCGTATTGTACTCAAGAACGGAACGGAACGGAACGGGGCAGCAACGGCACCACCAGCGCATACAGGAGAAGTGGGGAGGGAGGGAGGCGCACCTTGACGCGGGTGGCTTCCGCCGCGAAGCCGAGCGCCGCCGAGAGGACGCCGAGGAAACCGACCACCGCGCACACCGCCACCACCTTCCGCTCCATCTTCCTTCCTTCCCCCGACCCTGCCTGAGCCAACCAACTATTCCCTCTCTTCTACCAAACAATCACCAAACCTCGCTCTCTTCTCCTTTCGTCCCTCGCCCTCAACTACAGGCAGGTCGCTCCAGGTACAGCGGCTGCCGGCAACCGCAAACAAGCAACAAAAGCAATAGGTGGAGGAGGAGGAGACGCACGGGGACGAAAATCTGGCGGTTTTGCCCGGCCGCCGACGGGGAGGACAGCGAAAGCGAAAGCGAGCAACTGGAATTTCTTTTTTTTTTTTTTTTTTTTGTTCTCGGGGGCCGCGTCTATCCCGCGTCGCTTCATCTCGCTGCTCGTGGGCCCCACAGATTACGTAGGGCCCACACGCCAGCAGAAGCGTCTGCACGGCCACGTCGTCTCGTCCCGTTCGAGGTGTGCTGCGGGCGGTCCACGGTGGACGCGTGCACGAGCGCGCGGGAGACGAGGGAGGTGGGGCCCACCCACCTGAGGAGGAGGGCCCGGTCCTCGGGCGGTGTGCCGTGGACGTGGTGCATGGGATTTTCTGCTTTGCTTTGTGTGTAGTGTAGAAGGCCGTTGCGCTTGCTTGCTTTGTGTTCTTTTTGCCTTTTTTTTTTTTTTTTTGGTTGGCTTTGCAAGTGGAACGGAGTTTCGATGCGAACGAATGGAGGGTGGGAAATGGTTCGAGTACCAAAGCAAGAAAGTGGAAGGTGGTCGAGCTGTGATTTTTGCGAGGCTTCAACATCAAATTGTTGTTTGATTTGATTTTGAAATTTCCTACACGTACGTCAAACTGTTCTTAATTAGTTTGAGCAAACTAGCATCATTACTTGGTTATGGAATGTAAATTCATAGTTTAGGCCCTATTTAATTTACACGTTGAAATTTAGCGCATCCTTTGTGATAATAGGCTAATTATATATAGATTAATTAATAAGAGCTCATAGATTTTATCTACTGATTAGTGATTACTACTCATTTGTTTTATTTAAATTGTAGCTTACTTTGACTTTCGTAGATACATTGATTTTGCTATACACCCAGTCATACACTATGTCTAGATACATAGTAAAAGAAATAGATATAGAAAAGCTAACGTGAACTACAGTTTAGAACGGAGATAGTACCTTCTGCTTTCTTTTATAAGAGCAAGGATAATATATAAGGGCTTGCTTCTAGTAGGCTCAATGTTATGGTGGAATAGAGAGAATAAGAGAAGGTAGATATGTAGTAAGTTTCACGACCATCATTCACTTCCCGAATAGATTGGATTGCCGAAAGTACTCTTCTGCTTTCCACTTGCCGAATCGCCACAATAGCCGACCACATCCAACTTTTCCTTGCAAATACGAGACATTTGCGAAAGTTGCATCTATCCTTTGTCGAATGCCCCTTATAGCGGCGAGTTTATTATTAGCATCTTGCGCGAGGCCTACCGGTCATCCTTTTAGGCTTACCAAAATCCAAATGGTCAATTTACATACAAACTGAAATACAATATAAACTATTGTGCAATTAAAAGTAGAATTTACACCTTCACTGTTCAAGTAATTTATACCTACTATCACCCTATCGCGTAAACGTACCATGTGCCCCCGACTGAGTTATGCCGGCCACTGAGACCACACTGCCACCTTGTAAAAACGGGAGCGGAATAGTCCCAAACACCCCCTAAAAGAAGACTACATAGTACTCTCCATGGCCCCTCCACACCTCCACCCTGCTCCATAGTTGACCACAACACCGCACATCAACCAACCAAGTGTTCGGCCATGGCGGCGGCGGCTATGGCGACAACGAAGGGAACCAGCTGCTAGGAGAGACACGATGGCAACAGCGTCACACCCACACGTCATGTTCATCGGCGGCGGCATGGGCCACCTCCTCCAATTTGACTTTTTGTTATGTATTCAGTTTACTATGTATCTATACATAATATTGTATATATATAGATGCATATAGATACTAAAAAAAGTCAAATCGACCTTTAATTTGGAATAGAGGGAGTAATAAAATAATTATGACAAGTGCTTATTGGGAGATGCGAACCATTGACCGGTTGAACTTGAAATGGTGAATCGCTGGTGAGATCTACGTGGACATACTCCAGCTGGCACCTTGCCGGGCAAGCTCCATGCGCCTCGGTCAGGTCACTCCTTGCTGACCACCCACGGACACCACACTGCCACCTTGACCTGCACCCATGGCCCACGGACAGCACTGGAGCAATCACGTGCATTTGTGACCACCGCAGTCCGGCCTTGGTCCATCGAAAATGCAGCGTCGCAGACTCGCAATGCATGCTCTGAGTGATGCAATCGTTTTATTTTTTTCTATATATACAGGTACTTGGTCCATCGCCATTTCACCCTGCTAGTTCGCTCTGATCCATAGTTCACCACCGCACCACGCGCATATCAACCAAGCAAGTGTTCGGCCATGGCGGCAACGACGACGAAGAGCCAGCTGCTAGGAGAGCTCAACGGCGGCGCATCACGCCCGCACGTCATGTTCATCCCGAGCGCCGGCATGGGCCACCTCCTCCCGTTCTTCCGCTTCATCACGTCTCTCGCGAGGCACGACGACGACGTCGACATCTCCGTGGTGACCGTCCTTCCCACCGTGTCTGCCGCCGAGGCCGAGCACTTCAGCAGCCTCTTCGCTGCGCTCCCCCGCGTCCGCCGCGTCGACTTCCACCTCCTGCCGCTGGACGCGTCCGAGTTCCCAAGCCACGACCGCGACCCGTTCACTGTCCGATGGGAGGCTCTGCGCCGCTCAGCGCACCTCCTCGGTCCGCTCATCGCCGGCGCCGTCCCGCGCGTCTCGGCCGTCGTTACGGACGTGACGCTGACCTCCCACGTCATCCCTATCGCCAAGGAGATCGGTGTCCAGTGCCACGTACTCTTCGTCTCCTGCGCCACCATGCTCTCGCTCCTTGCCTACGCCCCTGTACACCTCGAAAGGAAGACGGCCGCTGACGCCGAGCAGGGGTCTGCCGCTGGTGGCGTCGCGATCGGCGACGTCGACATCCCCGGCGTGCGTCGCATCCCGCAGTCTTGTCTCCCGCAGCCGCTCCTCGACCTCAACAAGCTCTTCGCCAAGCAGTTCATCGACAACGGCCGCGAGATCGTTAACGGCGACGGCTTTCTGGTCAACACGTTCGAAGCCTTGGAGCCGGCGACGCTCGCCGCCCTGAGAGACGGCAAAGGTCGTCCCCGGGTTCCCACCGGTGTACGCCATCGGCCCACTCATGTCACACCACAACAACTCATCAGCTGCTACTGAGGTCGTCGAGAAGGATGATTCAGACTTGGCATGGCTGGACGCGCAACCAGCGCGGTCCGTGGTGTACGTGGCGTTCGGCAACCGGAGCGCCGTGAGCCAAGCACAGCTCAGGGAGATCGCCGCCGGGCTGGAGGCGAGTGGCTGCCGGTTCTTTTGGGTGCTCAAGACCACAAAGGTGGACAGGGACGACAGCGCCGAGCTGAAGGACGTGCTCGGCGAGGGGTTCCTGGAGCGACTGCAGCAGGGGCAGCACGGCGTCGTGACCAAGGCGTGGGTGGACCAGGAGGCCGTGCTGAAGCACCCGTCCGTGGGGCTGTACCTGAGCCACAGCGGGTGGAACTCGGTGACGGAGGCGGCGGCCGCCGGCGTGCCGCTACTGGCGTGGCCCGCGGCGGCGACCACCGCGTGAACGCCATGGTAGCCGTGAGCGGCGGGGTCGGGGTGTGGATGGAGCACTGGAGCTGGGACGGTGAGGACTGGTTGGTCACCGCGGAGGAGATCGGGAATAAAGTCAAGGAGGTCATGTATGACGCGGCGGTCAGGGCAAGGGCGACGACGGCCGGCGAGGAAGCCGCCATGGCCGTCGCAGAGGGTGGCACCAGCTACCGGAGCATGCACCAGTTTATTTCCACCCTCAAATCTTAGCTAGGACACTCCGATCCGACCGGGATCCAGCTCTTTGCACGCATTGATTCTCGTGTCTGTCCTTGGTAAGGGCTCGTGTGTGATGTCCGTTTATTTCTTGTGTGTCCTACCACTCACGGTGATCTTGTAATGTCAGCCTTGTCCAGTGCAGTGGCGTTTTTTTTATAACCATGCAGTGGCGTTGGTTTGGATGGTTTTGGGAGGCAACCAAAACATTTTTAGTTTTGTGCTTTTATTACTGGCGTGTGTGGTACATCGGGTAGCCTATGCAACCGCACACCTAGGTAGCATCATCAAGAATAAGTGTGTCATGTTGTATGATTTCAGAAGGAGAGTGTGTGATGTAGTGATTTAATATGGCTGTATCATTCTATTTTTGCCAACCATTTAAACTCTGCCTTTTAGCATTTCGAATAGTCCTAAAAAATAATTGGTAAATCAATGGAATTTTTCAAGTGGCTCAAAACAAAGTTGGGATCATATTTGTCAGGTTCCTTCAACCATTTCCAAGATCTCGTTCCTAAAATATAAAAGACATTTTGCATTAGGAGTTCTCAGCAATTTTCAAATCATCCCAACCAGTTTTATACTCACATTAGTATTGGGAACTCTCCTTGCTCTTTATTTTCTTCCCCACGCCCCTCCACCTCAAAGATTGGCCCATATCAATATGATCATATATTTCTGTGTGATTAGTCAAGTATCCCAAGTGCTGAAAGACTGGGAGTTTCGTTAGGAGTCATTGGAGAGTGGTTTATTTTAATCTTGCCAAAGAAATCAAGATTGGGACAACTGGGGTTTATAAACTCTTGGACATGTCCTTACCATATCTCTTCTCTTTTCAATAATTGCGCAAACTCCCCGATGGTATAATTTCAACAACCATTAAGGGCGGGTTTGGCATAGCTCCACGCAGCTCAGGATCTAAAAAAATGGCTCGCTCGGATTTTTTCATGTGGGAGTCCAACAAAATTAAATTTTTCATTTTATGATTTTTCCGTAATTTACTATGATTTTTCAAAGATTCAACCGGATTTTTTTAAAAAAAAAAAAAGGCAAACCGTTGTTAATGTAGAAATACCACCCTCAAAAACTGCTTGAGGGAGGTAATTAGCATGGTTTGAAAATTTGAGGGAGGTGATTTGTCCGGTTTTAACGTTGAGGGAGGAAAAATGAACTTTAAATGATAGATCGGGGAGGAAATTTGGACTTTTTCCAAAAATCAATAGACAATCTATTGATTTGGGCCTTCAAACGATCGATCCTTCCTCTGCTGCAGGCTAGAAGCAATCCCTTAACAAGGGCCCACGTGGCCCGCGGAAGCTATGGCGCAAAAGCGACCCCACGTGTCGGTGTGATGCCCCAAAGACTGGCGCCCCGCCGTCATCGCCACAAAATCCCATTTGGCGCCGCCGCTACGCCGGAGCCCTCGTCCCCTGCCGCGCCCACATGCGTAAGGGCTTGCTCCTGACCCCTCCTCCCTTTCGTTTCTATTGGTTCGTCCCCTTCCCAAGGTTTTTTTACCGAATAGGGAGGAGGTTACCGCCGGTGGCGGTTTGGGATTACGGACCGGTTCTGGTAATCCGGCCTTTCCGGCGGTTAAAATGAATTCAAATTCTCCGGTTCATCGGTAAGTTACGGTTTACCGGCGGTTTTGATTTTTACCGCCGGTTTGAGCGGTAAAAATTAAAACCGCTTTCGGTAGTTTTTGTTTTTTAAATTTTTTTGAAGGAATTTTTGATAGTTGGTTTTGACATTTTGATGTAAAAAGGGCACACAATGCGGAAATAAATAGCATAAGTCAATATGGATACAATAACCAAATGTGATGGGAACACCCCATAGTCGCATACCCGCATGATCGGGCATACAAATAATCAACGGCGCTACGACATATCACGGGAACCCCCATATCGGCACGACTCCTCATACTCGGTAGACATAATAGAGATACCTCATTTCTTTGAAGCGAGGCTAGCCTTGTAATCTTGCCAAGTCAACCCCGACCATCTTCTTTGTTGTCTCCCATTCTTCAACCAACCCGATTGTAAAATCGGGGTCTTGCCATTCAAACACCCATCTAGTCATAGGCTGGGCGGGGCCAGCGTCGAGGAATGGGATAGTTGTAAGAAAACTGAGGTGTCGCTTGTGCGAGGATGAGGAGTACTGTGGAGTGCCGTAGTCCGTCTGTTGAACCGTACATCCTCTGCGATTCCGGTTGGCCATGGTCCCGTCTTGAGTGGCATGTGTGAACCGGCTCTCTTTGCAATCATCCATAATTAGTGGGGTTCGATAGAAACAATTGTGCGTATGTAGGTTGAAGTGCAATTGATACAATGAAATGAAGACCCGGTGCCGTCACCGCCATACCCTCCACCACCGGCACCACTCCCACTAGCACCGCCCACCGCCATACCCTCCACCACCGCCACCGCCATACCCTCCGGCACCGCCACCGCCCGACTCTCGGCCCGCCTTCATCGTTGCCACCATCGTCGGTCGTGTCATCACCTGAGGATGTGGTGCCTTCGTCAGTGCTGCCATCGTCATCACCGGTTTGTTTTCCTTTTCCTTGCCGCCGGAAGGAGCCACGTTGAAAGACACATGTTGCTTCCTCTTCCCCAAGTGAGTTGCACCCACATTTCTACGGGCCCAATCAGCGATACAATCATCCCCGTCGCGTGGCGCGGATCCTCGCTTGCTATGTGGTCACTTTATATGAGAAGCAAATAATAGCGGTCGGTGGACATACAATTTTGTTTATATATATGTACATACAAATATAAATTGTACGACAATATTTGATGGCGCAGAGGGACGTCCGCTTCTTCATCATCATCATCAAGAACCGGTGCTTGGTTCGATCGGCCGTACTCCATCCATTCCCTAATCGGATTGCTCCGATCATAGAATGAGAATTCGGTGAACCGGTCAATGAAGTCATCATCATCATAATTCCTTGGTGGGTTCACATCCGCAAGTCGCGGCCGAAGGTTGTAGTTCACATAAACAAGCTTGTCCAATTTTTTGTGCGACAACCTATTCCGAACCTTGGTATGCACAAGGCAAATGTACTCCGAGTTCATTTCGCATCCTTTGGAGGAGACACATTGTGAAACAAGCCGCAAAGCAAGGGCGCCGCAACATTAGATACGCCGACCAAATAGCATCCACCACTGGGCTGCAAAGGCACCACATTATATTAGCTATATGTTTGAGTTTAAGAAACCTATTGGGCCACAATATATGAGGTACAAAGGCAGCACATTACATGGGGATGTCCTTTTGTCAAGTGCCATTTTTACTCGAGCCAATTCCGTGCCAAACTCACCACGCTTACGGCGGAAAACCTCGGCCTCTGCAATGCACGCACGGCGCTCGCACATCCGTCATTCTCTCAAATGACTCCCTTAGGCCACCGAACATTGTAGGAGTTGGCTCGAGTATATGAGAGCCCACGGATTTAAAACAAGCATTTGCGAAATAAACAAACGGTAAGTATTACATATATATAGCTTGCAAAATAAACATAACCCATTGTCATACCTGATCCCACATACGTCCCGATGTAGACGTCCCTAATCCTTGTGTCCATAATGGCTTTGTATTCGTTCCAGGTCTCCGTGTTTCTCCCAAAGAATGACTCCGGCGCCTGTTTGCGATTCTGGAATTCATAGACCACAAAGCAGACCATGTTGGGGCGCTTGTCTTGATCGGCAAAAGCGAAGAAAAATCCGTAAATTGGTTGCCTTTGTGCCGATGATGTATTCCAATGCATCCCACCAGCGCATGCTTGACAATCTCGCATGAGCCCATGCACCTTCTTTAGACTTTGCCCACTTACTTTGCAAGAACTCCGGAGATCCCATCCACTTTGCATGAACTTTTCTCGTTTCCGAAGAAAACTCTCCATGAACATGTAGTTGGTCCCAAATCTAGTGGCATTCCACTTAACCAACTCACCACCAATTGCTTTCCTCATCATATGGTTCGGACCCGGAAAAGTTGTGCAACCATGTTGAAATTCTCTTGCGATCGGCTATCATACCTGCATGATCGGGCGGCTCACCAATGTCCTTCAACATCAAGTTGATGGTGTGTGCAAGACAAGGTGTCCAAGCAATGTGATCCCACTCATTCTTCAACGCCTTACAAGCTTTCTTGTAGTTCGAGCCGTTGTCCGTGACCACATGGACAATATCTTTGGGGGCCAATCTCAATCACCACACATGCGAATCTCTGCAAAAATGCACAACATTTATTATTTATATACATATATGTAAACTAAAAAGAACAAAATGACAACTATGTTTACGAGGTCCACTTACAAATGTTCAAGAACTTAGCATCTTGACTTTTTCGAGTTGCATCAATTGACTTGTGAAACCATGTGATCCCATTGCAATAAATCAAGAAGTTGATCACACTCATTCTAGTTGGGCCGGTCAAGAATCACACATCAAAGTGACGCCATAGGTGGGCCGGTCCTTCCGAAAGTGGAGGTACTTATCCTTCAAGTCTTTGACATTCTCATCTAAGTACTTGCCATCGATCTCCTTTCCGATTGGGTGACGTGGCGCCTTCACGAAACAATAAGGTAATAATAAGAACACGAAAAATAATGAGAACACCTCAAGCCATCAATCTCCAAGTATAGGTACTTACCCCATACGTGTCTCTCGGATGGCACCAATAAAGTCACGGTTTGTCGGCATGACTACCGGGTTGTCCTACATTATGGAAAAACTTGGACCAAGCTTTACCAATAGCATGCCTGGCTTGTTTGCCCTTAAGGTCCGGGACCACTGTATCAATCCTTGGTTGGGTCATTCCTCTGCTAGCACCGCGGGCCGCCTGGTAGTCCTCTACCACTACAGGCGTCTCCCTGGTAGAAGTAGATCTCCTGCCCGTGAACATCCTCTGAAATGGATTGCCACGTGCACCTGCACCACCACTGCCACCTGCACCACCACTGCCACCACTACCCCCTCCGCGCTCATAATGTCCCCCTGTTTGCTCAACCCTCTGCCGGTACTCATATTCAAGTCTCGACCGCTCAGTTGCTTCGCGCATCTGGGCCTCAAATTCATCCTCGCCCATGGGAGTGTTACCCTCTGTCGCGGCACGTTCACGTGCCGGTCATCCGCGATGCACTGTCATCACGACTCTTCTTGGATCTGTCAAGTTCTCTCCGGAAGTACTCACGCACCTCCGTTGGCACATGGTTGCAATGCACCACCTCGGACCCGCGGCCGACCAAGTCTTTGCTTGAACCTTGTGCGACCACCGCCGGATTTTTCGGCGTGGCCGGTGGTTGCACCTCCAACACGGAGAAAGGTTTTCACCGTGCTCCCGGACCGGGTCTCTCGGTCTCCCACTCCCGAACATTGTGTACTGCATAAAAATACGGACAACACAAAGTCACGAATAATATATATATTTACAATATATACGTACAATATATATGTATACAATATATGTACACAATAGAAACCAACAATGTATTCCTACAATATACATCCTACCACAAATCCTACATGAAATCCTAAATCCTAATGGAAATAGTTGCCTACACTAACCTAAATATTTCCTAAATCTATGAACCCTAACTCAAAAACTAACCTAACCAAAATATTTTCTAAATCCTAACACAAATCCTGCCTAAATCTATGAATCAACCACAAAAACTAACCTAAATCCCAATCCTACCACATAAATCAACCTAAAAAAAAAAAAAAAAAAAAACTCACCTCGGCGGTTCCCGACGCGTTCCCGGTCGATAAACCGCTAAATCCGCCGGAAACCGCTGCTCCAGCGGGGACGGCGAGGCCGGCCGGCGCGGCGGTCGGATTACCGCCCCAACCGAAGCGGGAATCCGCTCCTCCCCCGCCCGGTATAAATGGCGGCGCGGCGGCCGGCGCTCCGGCCCAAGGCGGAAGCGAGGGCGAGAGGGAGCGGATAAGGTTCTGGGGGCGCGTTTGACCCCCAGCGCGTCCCCCTCGCCTTATCCGCTCCCGGGAGGCCAATGGGCCTGATGGGCCTTGGCGGGCCGGACCATGCGTTTTTTTTTCAAACTTCAATTCAAATTTTTTTTATACCAAACGAACTCAAATTTGAAAAAGTATTGCACCATTGGCTTCTATAAATCGCAAACTATTTTACGATATTTTTCCACGATTTTTTTCAACTTTTAGAATTTGAATTTCAAATTTTTTTTTACCGGCCGGACGGGTGCCGGCGGACCGGTAAAATCCGACTAACCGCGGTTTTACCGCGGGAAACCGGCCCGGTAAAAAACCCTGCCCCTTCCCAGACATCTAGGTTCTTTGATCTTGTGATCTGCTCTAGTCGCCGGTAGCTGCCGGCGACTCTGGCAGTATTGGCCTCTTGGGGCCGTGGGAATCGGGAACGCTAGAACTGCACGAATCCGATCTATTGGGGCGCGGCGTGGCGTTCGGAACTTCAGCTCGCGTGCTTCTCCGGAGGCGGCGGCGTCGTCATCGTCCCTCTGGATTTCACTCTGCTGGAGAGATTCGTCCACCCCATGAGTCGATTCGTGTAGGCAAACGTACGGAAATTCGGGTGGAGAATTTTTGGTTCTTTAGTAATCTTCTATTAGCTAGGTATAGATATAGATGTTTGTCATGGTTTTAATTGTACCGTGCACATGACGCTGTCACTGTTACTGTTAGACTGGTGAGATTTGTATTGACGCATGTTTTGTGAAAAAACATGGATGACATGTTGATGTGGACTGATAAGTACATGGAGGCTACTGTAAGTCTGGTGAGACTCATATTGACACTGTCACTTTCTAAGTCTGGTGACATTCTTATTTTTATTTACACTTGTTTCATTGAAGTTTTTATGTTAATCATTGATGGTTTGAATTGTTCCCATGCATCTGAAGCTGTTACTGTAAGTGCTGAAATACTACTAGCAATACAAGTTTCATGAAGATATATTCTGGATATAGTGATAACATAACCTACACTTGTTTCATGAAGATAGATGCTGGATATAATGATAACATAACCTTAACACTTGTTTCATGAAGATACATGTTGAATATAATGATAACATAACCTGCTAAGGATTTAGATCCACTCGTTTTGGTGGAAAAACTACGAACCTTTCTGGTATCAAGGAAATGTTATGCCTTCTTTTGTCTTTTGTGTTGGCCATTTATGTGTTTATGGTCTGTTTGTTTGTGTTATATGTGTGGAACAATCTATAGGCTACGGCTGGTTACATTGTTGGCTCACTGGTCAGATCATTTGCCATTGCATACCTATATGACACATTTGTTTCTAACAAGAAGGCCAGGTTAGTGTCATCCTAATGGATTTATGTTGTAGACCTGTCTCAATCCATGTAGATTTGGATTTAAACTTCTTCATTCTTTGTGGGCATACAGGTTCCACCCCCAAGACTGTCTCTGAGAAGGAGCGGTGGCAGGCCACAGACACCAAGTTCTAGACCTGGCCTCGCACTGCTGGGCCACCGGTAGTCATGAACCCCATCAGTCGCAAGAACTTCATCATCCATCAAGTCCTCTGAGTTAGGCTGGAGAAGCTAGTTCAACGACTTGTTGCCACCATGAAACCCACAGGTTCTATTCTAGATCTTAAGGGGCTGTTTGGTTGGCTGTATCCGGCCTTGGCCAGGCTCACGGGATGCAGCAGCCAGTGTTTGGTTCACTTCTCCCCCCTCCCTTCCCGCATCCGCTCATGCAAAAAAGGCTCCCCAGCCAGGCTCCAGGGAAACGCTCGATTCGGGTGTTCCTCCCGGGCCTGGCTCGCTCCGTCTAACGACGGCGCGCGCTTGCTCGCGAATCTTCTTCCGGAGATGGCGCGGATCGCTAGGGTTACCTCCCCTTTCCGCCTTTCACGGCGCGTCGCTCGTGTGCCAAGCCGGTTGGTGCTCCACCTCCCCTCCACGTTACGTGTTCTTGTTCTTCGATTTGTGCCTTCATTAATCCCCTTTTTGTTCTTTCAAACTTTGATGCGGTTTGCACGGATCCGAGTCTTGCTCAAGGCAACTGTTTTCTCACCCGACTGTTCGATTCCGGCTAGTTCTTAGTAACTCAAAACCCTAACTCCAAGATTTTGTTGATTTTGTTACAGGCTGTGCAGATCCGTGTTCTTTGCTACTGCAGTGGTATGGATCCTAACTTTTGTTCATGTTTTTGGTTCATTCATGCCCTGTTCGATGATGCACCCTAACGTCGATGGGTTCTTTGTTCTGTTGTGTGTGTGCAGGGTTGCAGATTTGACCTCCCTTCCTTCTCCTTCCACTGTTTGTGTTGTTGCTCCCATCTCCTCTGGTATAACAGACAGCTATAACCCCCTCTCCCGTCCCCCCTCTTGTCTGTATATATGATGTGGTTGGTAGAGATTTGCGTGCTGCGATTTACTCTGATATTTGTGTGCACATATGTGAATAATGAGGATTGTTTACAACTGAGCATATGTCCCTACTCAATGATGATTATTTTAGTAAACTGAGCATTTGTCCATGCCTGTGATGTGCACCTCGATTAGATCTGAGCACATGTCTTATTTGTGTTTAGTAAACTGAGCGATGTCCATGCCTCTGGTATTTTTGTAGTAATTTCTGTTTGGTCAATGTGTTGTTTTGATTAGATGGATTTGGAAGAGCAAAGACGTGTCCTCTTTGCAAGGGCTGGTGCTCTGATAGCTGCTATGTATGCACTCCTTTTTAATAGGATTACACTCAGACATTGCTCACGCCCTCAAATCTGAGTTTGGGCTTGTTTGCCAATGATGTTGCTGTATTTCTGAGCATTTGCCTCTCCTCTCAATGAACATGTTTGGTGCATTTGTCTCCTGTCAATGATGTCTTCTTAACTTAGCATATGCCTCATGCCATTGAATTTTTTCAATACTGAGTACATGTCACATGCCAATTATGTAGGTCATGGAGCCTTATTATGTTGTATTCAAAGGGAGAAAACCAGGTGTGTATGATAACTGGATGGAATGCCATGCCCAATTGGATGACTATCCAAACAATGCATATCAAGGATACTTTCCAGGATGCTAACCGTGCATGGCTGCAGCATCAAAGTGAAATTGAGCGTGCTAATGCTTTAACTGCAGCAATTTCAGCGGTCGGAAGGGTTATAGATAGGGATGTTTATGGAGACACTAGCAATTCTCTTGATAGGGACCTGATAATAATCTTTCTAGTAATAGTGGTTGCAGTACTACTGTTATTAGCTTATAGGTACTTAGTTCAAATGTTGGTAGATGACTTGTTAATTTAAACTTGCACTGTTCCTTTCAATTTGTTGAACCTGGACTTCAATTGTAATCTATTTGGCTGAAATGTCATGGAGGTAAGCTTACCATGTGTTTGAATTGGGTAACCCAACCTTGGTGGCTGCAGCCAACCAAACACTGTCCCTGCATATGCTCGGTTCAAATTGAGTGCAGGAACATGCAACCAAACACAGGCTGCGTGGAGCTTGGCTAGTAGTGAGCCGGCAACCAAACAAGGCCCCTTTGCATGCTCTGAACCTGGCTGGGGCTGGCCTGGCTGGCCAGAGCGGGCCTGGATGCCTGGGAAGGAACCAAACACGCTCTAATTGATTCTAATAAAACGAACTACAGCAGAGTTTTTTTTGGTGATTTTCACTTCGTCTGTGAGCAAACACTAGGGCTTCCAGCTTACTTGTCATTCAATGGGTTCTGTTCCTAGGTGAAATTTCCTACCAGGCAGTAAAGAATTGCAACATTTTTTTTGTAATATATGTTTTTGCTATTTTGCTATGCAGCCTATGCTTTTGTATGAATTATGCAGCATGCAGTAATGATGAAATGAGAAATAATTGTTTTGTTTTTAGTTTTGTCCTCGCTGATTACTTGTGAAAAGCACCAAATTACTACGAACACTGCTCCAATGCCGTGCTGTACTAATGTCATATGTCTTTTTACGGTTTTGCTTTTTAGAATCGTTGTTTTTAGAGTTTAATTTGACTGATCGAAATATCTAATAATGTGGATGAGAAATAAAATCTTACTAATAATCAATAACTGATGGTGGCAGGTTGGTTTTGTTTCTCTACGCAAAACATCCAGAATTGCCGCAGCAGCAAAACCTCAGGCGGAAAAACACGCACAAACAGATAAAAGGGAAGCAAATATCGCAGAATTCAATTCAACTTAACTACGAACAGATAAAAGGGAAGCAAATATCGCAGAATTCAATTCAACTTAACTACTTAAGAGTGATATATAACCATGTTTTGCGGTGTGGAGTATCATTACACCACAGGTTCATAG
Source organism: Hyparrhenia diplandra (assembly GCA_015847255.1). Taxonomy (NCBI): domain Eukaryota; kingdom Viridiplantae; phylum Streptophyta; class Magnoliopsida; order Poales; family Poaceae; genus Hyparrhenia; species Hyparrhenia diplandra. The sequence goes on along the minus strand of JADLZK010010521.1, from coordinate 188,036 downwards.
GTTCAAACATCACTTCCATTACTACAGTTCCCACACTCAAACTTATTGAAACATACTCCTACTAGAGTAATACTGAATGACAGGTTCCTTGACACCAAACCAGATTCGGAGCAGCTTTGATTCTCCTCAACAGTCAGGCCTACAATAAGGGAAGTCAACTCAAAATTATAGCAAATAAATAAACAGAATGAGCATTTATTTTGAACAAATTTATAAATGAATAAATGAAGCGTGCTAGAAGGGATCCATATTCTAAATAACTAGAGCATGATGAATGGATTGCAGCATTTGATCCTAAGTTCTAAATTTTTTTTCCTGAAAATGTATTGGTCTCAAAACTGCATTTCCATATTCTTAGTCTCCATCTTGTCTAACCTCAGATTTAATAAGGTCCTTATCATATATTTCACGTTCCCAAGGCAGACAACAGTTTGAAACTTTGAATTCGAAACATTCAATGTATAAAAAAAGCCGTATGTATATAGTATGAAATGTAGCTAAATAAAGTAACTAATTGTGCCGTTTAGATGTTACCACATGGTAGGATAATATTTACCACAAATAGACCCATCTTTGTGCAAGGTGATCACTAATAAAATGTTCACATCAGAGAAATAAACGCAACTAAAGAGAACAGTGAAGGCTCACATTCAAAAGGCAGACTTAGAGTCTAAAGGCTTTAAAGCAATGGAAAGTCTGATTGGATAGTTAAGATGACATTTTGTTTCCACCATCATATGTATAACTCGTAATTGCTGCTTCTAATGCTAACCAATGGAGTACTTTCAAATGACTACAGTAGTATGTTACTAAGGCAGCTCGATCTGTAGTCAAATTGGAGATTGCAACATGGTTATCTTGACACTTGAGATCAAAACTGAGTTTCTTTTTTCACGGAAAAGATAGAATTTGACATTACAGCAGTTTGTGTGATAACCATTAGTGTCATTTGGGAAGCATAAGCGAAGCAATTAATACCTGAGGCCGCACCCATGCACGGACGGACCTATGGTTAGCGTCGCGGCCGAGGAAGTCGATGTCGTCATGATTGTGACCGACGTAGGTGCGGGTAGGACCATCCACGGCGTAGAGGAGGAGAGAGAAGCGGCCGCCGACGACGCCAAGCTTGGTGAAGAAATAGAGGACTTCGGGGTCGGTCGGATCCATGAGTGCAAACACAGGGACGCCTTGCGTCGGGATCATGCAGTTGGCATGATCACCCTGCTCCTTGAGCAGCTGGTACCTCGGCACCTGCCAAGAATGGCGGTACGGGATCAGCGAGTCCCGGAATGCCTCCGTCCGCCAGATGTCCCGGAAGGAGAAGCTGTAGTCCAGGTCGGTCCACGCTCCGGTTTCCCGCAGCGTGCGGACGGTGACGGTGGTGGAGAGCTGGGCGCGGGCACAGATATCGATGCAACGGAACTTGCCCAGACTGAACTGGACAAAGCGACGGTGCTCCCCGGCGTTGCCATGGTAGTCAGCGTCGCCGTGGGCGTGGCCGGCGACGGGTGGGAGGGGGAAGTGCTGGAGCTGATGGTCGCCGAACGCGGACCAGGTGAAGATGCCGTGGGTGTGATCAGTCCAGGAGAGTTTCCCCTCATGGGAGACCACGTCCTCCCAGATGCAGTCCATGTCGTCAAGCGTGCCTGGGAACTCCTTCACCTGCCACTGCGCGGGGAAGAATGCGGTAGAGTCGTGGACGAGGTAGTGAATCGCCCTGTGCACTTGGCCGCCGATGAAGGAGACACGCAGATCAGCCACACAGAACATGCCTGGCCTGGTGGGGTCAGCGACGACCCCTGCCTTCTGGAGGTCGTCGAAGAAGCGCTCGGGGAAGGTCTTGATATCGATCACGGATCCCTTGGTCCGCCTGGGATGCTCGTCCTCGCCGTGGAGGGGCCCGTTGTTGACCACCCGGTACCAGTGGGGGCTCCGGAGAGGTGGGACCGTCCCGACGATCGGCGGGTAGCGAAGCAACCACAGCGTGGGTGCACGCGCCTCGACAGTTGGGTCGGCGTGGCCGGGCTCCTTAGAACCGGCCAGCAGTGGGAGGACGGGCACATTGACGCCCGGTGGAGGATTCATCGAGTACTCGACGCCGTCCCAGTACTGCTGGGGAGGGGTTTCTTCGTCGTCGGGTTCCTCGTCGACCTCGTCGTCGGACCCGTGGAAGATGGTCAGATGGTCGGCCTTGTTGTCCGATGGCGCGTGTTGGATGGGCCTGTTCACAGTGGCTATCTTGTTTTGGGTGGCCAGGATGAGCCATGCGGGAGGAGGTAGCTCCGCCATCGGAGGCGAGGGAGCTAGGGTTTGGATGGAAGAAAGGGCGAGGGCGAGGGCGAGGAGGAAGAAGAAGAAGGGGGAATTCCGGGAGGGGAATGTGGCACTGGGGAGGGGGGTTTTAGCTGCCGTGCGGTGCCCGTGACAGGACAGGAGGAGGATGGGATGGGATGGGATGCCACCTTTACAGTATAGGTACTGCTGTACCAACCGTAGTCTTCGTTTGTGTACACTGTGTGTGTGTGAGAGGGAGAGAATAAAAATGCAGATAATACGCTTGTACGTACTGTATTCCATACGGGACGTATTGTACTGCAATGCCACCGCCGATCGTCCTATTCCTCCCTGCAAAAAGTAAAGTAGTATACTACTCCGGTTCCAGCAGAAGATGGAAAAGCAGTACTACTTTTTGGACTACGGAGTACCCTACCCTCCTGCTCCTGGCTCACATAGACTACGGACTGCCCTCCTGCTCCGGATGGAGCCCGTCCACAAGCCGTTCCATGCGCCTGCACCTGCATGCAGAGGTTTGTTGGACCGGCCAACGGGAGGCGGGGCGGGCAGGCACTTTTGGTTAGTTCCTCCAAATTTTAGATTTTTTCCCCTACTACATCAAAGCAACACAAAAATGGAGTAGTAAATTTAAATAAATAATAATAATTTACTGTATAGATTAGTTGTAAAAATGAAGAGATTTAATATTTTGAGTCTAGTTATTACATGATTAGACTATTTACCACAAACAAACAAAATATGATGCGGTGTGGAAGTTGCAAAACTTTGGGAACTAAACAATCAAAATCCATGATGTAGTGTTTAGGGCTTGTTTGGTTCCCATGAGACTAGAGATTAAGGATAAATTTTTAATCTAATTTAGTCCCTAAATAACCAAACATAAAATGACTAGGGACTAATTTTTAATCCCAATTAGTCTCGCTTTTACTATACTCTTGGGAAGGGTTAGGGACTAATTTTTAGTCTCTATTAGTCTCTAATCTCTAGTCCCTCCATCCAAACATGCCCTTAAACTTCAATTAAACTAGGCTGAAACAGCTGTTCTAACTAATGATCACCCTAGAAGAGAAAGAGAAAGGAACACCTATATGGCTGGTGGGTGAGAATTTCGGGGATTGAGAAATTTTTGGGTGTTTGAACGGATGTGGGAACCTAACTTCATAACTCTCATGTACTACAATCTTTTGGCTATAATTAAACCGTCATTAGCACATGCTGGTCATTTATGGCTAATCAGGGTGTAATTAGTCTAAAAAAAAGATGCATACTGTACAGCCAAACTGTGCAGTAAGTTTTTCTTTCATCACATTGAATGCTCCCGGGGAAGCTATGAAAAAGCAAGCACGTCGTTGCAACTTTGTGCATCAATCATGTTCAGCGATCATAGACTGGACACATGGGCATGCACCCTCTATAGCATGGTTATGATCTTTCTTATTGTATACTCGTAATAATAATTAGGACGAACAGTTCTCATTAACATTAGCATTAGCAATAGCATTTAAAGGGTCGTGATGAAGGAGGCCGCCCATACATAGTACAAAGGTATACTGCTAGTACAAAGTAAAGTAGGAGTAGTAGTAGTACTACTCCTCCTACTCCTGTTTGGGAATCCTTGACCGATGAAACGCAGACGCGCAGAGGAAGAGGGCCCAGGGTGCGTGCAGACAAGCAGCGAAACTGGAACACTGTACCGTAATAAATGCTCGTCCTCCTTCCGGTTGTTCCGGCCCTGGCCCTCCGCTCGCGCTCGCTCGCTGCCTGCAAAGCAATGCTGCGTGCTGTGGTGCCCACCTCAGCTGCCTCCAGACAAGTTTGGAAGCGTTCTGTTTCTTCACCATCCATCGGCCGACCGACCCAACCACCCAGCAGCCGATTTCCGAGGCGCCCACCTGTTCCATCCAGGGTTTTTTACCGACCGGAACCCTAAAACCGCCCGGGGTCCGTAACGGTTTTATCGGTCCGATTATCGGTAAACCGCCGGTTACCGGACGGTTTGGGTTTTGAATTCAAATGAATTCAAATTTTCGAGCGCGTTCGGTAAAAATCTTTTTACCGGGTCGGTTTGAGCGGTTTACCGCCGGTATAAACGGTTTTACCGGCGGTTTGAGAGGTTTGAACGGTTTTTTCAAAATTCAAAATTTAATTTTTTTATAAAATGCTAAAAAAATTCTTAAAAATACTTCATGATTTGTAGAATCCAATGATGTCAAAATTACTCAAATTTGAGTGTGTTTAGTATGTTTTTCGACCTTCATGATTTAATGGGCCTTAATGGGCGGGCTGTGTATTTTTCTTTTTCTTTTTTTTTTTCAAACTTAGATTTGAAATTTTTTATACCAAACGAACTCAAATTTGAAAAAGTATTGCACCGTTGGCTTCTATAAATCGCAAACTATTTTACAGATATTTTTTTTCCACGATTTTTTTTTCAATTTTTTGATTTTGAATTTCAAATCTTTTATACCGGCCGGTCCGGATACCGGGGCGGACCTAGAAAGTCCAGAACAGCGGTTTACCGGAAACCGACCGTATAAAAAACCCTGGGTTCCATCCATCCATCCCTCTCGTTTCTCCACCATATGTACTACTCCCAAGATGTGGACCAATCCAAGATGCACATTACTCCCTCTCGTTTCACGATACTTTACGATTCTTTGACTCGTATAAATGTGTTTATTTTTCGTCGCCTTATTCAAATTTTTTTATGTAAATTATAAAACAAACAAAACGTCATTACAATATCTTTAGTGATGTAATAAGTCATAACAAAAGTGGTAATGTTTATTAAAAAAAAATTGAATAAGACGAGAAGTCAAACACGCTTTATATGAGTCAAAAAATTACTAAGTATTGAACGGAGGGAGTAATCCCAAACAATTGTTGCTTACTCTAGCTGTTTGTATTGTGGCTAACATACGAGTAGTGTGGTAATTTATTTTTAAATGCATAGCCTACAATAAGAGGTTTCCAAACAAATCCCAACTAGTTTTTCTTTTCTAATTCTCACGAGGCAACAAATTTTTATCCGCATCCACGAGTTTTTGGTGACAATTACCGTCCAACAGTCTTTTGTATTGGATCAATCCTTGTTGCTTAGCTAAAGATAGAGTAAGGATGGCTCTCAATAATGTGCACAAACAAGATGGATCGGGAAAGGTGGGTGCCTTTTTCAGTTACGCCGGGCATGCATGTACACTGCGTGCTAATGTTTGTTTAAGGCGAGGCGAGGCCGGGCCGAGAGATCTCTTTTGCATGCCGTGTCGTGTGTGTGTGTGTGTGTGTGGAGAGGGGGTCCACTTTGATGGCATGCCCGTGCCCGTGGTTTGCAATTGCAATGCGCCGAGTGTGATTCCATTTGCAGACGCCTGGCTGGCTTTCCGGTGGATTATTGTTTGCCTGCATCGATCTGCATACGCCAACGGGCAATCTGCAAGCGCGACCTCCCTCATCTGTGTTGATCCCTGTCTCGATCCGTAGCACCAGGGAACGGTTTTCAGCCAGCAATGCAAACAACGAGCATACTGTAGGAGGCGAGGCGAGCATGTTTGTTCACTCTCCTGCTCTAGTCGCCGGCATGGTCTAAGCTCATGATGACGGCCTCCGGCCCAGCAGTATGGAGGGACCCGTCTCTCTCCTCCTAGTCGTACAGTACCACGTACGAGTAGACGACGGAGGTAGCCAAGGGTGGGTGGGTGGGTTGTTTTGAGGAGGGAGGAGGGACTGCCCTTGCCGGACCGGACCGGAGGCGAGGAGGGAGGAAGGCGTGCCATGATGTTGCGCTTCGCGACAAACAAGTGATGTGAAAGCAGCCGCTTCTCTGATTGCTCTGCTGCCTCCTCTGCTAGCTCCGCCTTGCTAATCCTAACGTTTTTGTGCGGTGGACCGCAATCAAAATACATCAGAATGTGATGAGATTACAGCCATGAACGTCGGTGTCAGTCGTTTCATGTCCGATTAGAAATGCTTAATGAAAAAGCAGCCCCATCAAATGACACTCGTTCGTCTTCAGTTCAGGGCGGCCTGTGCTGCTTTTTTCATGAACGCTGGCTGGGCATAGGCACGGCTACGGCTAGCAGCGGATCCTCCGAATCCCATGATGCCGAACGTGCTCATGCATTGAAAGTTTGGCATGGCTGGCGCAACGACCATCAGACTATGCGTTGCGTTTCCTTGGACAGGAGAATCATATATCTACCCCGGTGTCAGAGAACTGTTGCGCGTTTGTACGGACAAGAGTTTTCACATCACTTCTTTGTGCACTATTTACTGCTGAAAACTCCAAAGCGGGAGAACAAAAAAAAATCGATAGCAACGCTTCAGATTCTTGGACGCCCAAAAACCACGGCGGCATCATAACTCCATGGGCAGTGGACATCACACGACCAAAACAACAGGCTTCTGGGGGTCTCATGTGTGTGATCACTGATCAGCAGGCGAGGAAAGAGCGAGGCTGTGCTGAAATGATCGCACGCAGCAGCTGCAGAGAGAGAGAGAGAGAGAGAGTGTGCGTGACAGCGACAGCGTCAGCGTCAGCGTCAGCGTCAGCCATGAGCCATGTACTCCTCCGTTCATGGCAAAACCAGCGTCTTTTGGTGATAGAAACGTGTTTTGACCTTTCGTCTTATTCAAAATTTTATGTAAATTATAAAACAAACAAAACATTACTACAATATCTTTAGTGATGTAATAAGTCATAACAAAAGTGGTAATGTTTATTAAAAAAAGTTAAATAAGGCGAAGGCCAAATACGCTTTATCAATCAAAGAGTTGCTAGTTTTGTGGAACGGAAAGTACTACCCGCCCATCATGCCATTGATCATGCCATTGTTGAGAGAGAACGCAGCGTACTGGTTTGGTGCTTGAGCTTTTCCTTCCTGCCGCGGTGCGGTGCGGTGCGGTGCTGCCGCGCAGTACAAGCGCTAGCTGCATCTGTTGCGTCTCTCCTTACCTGCTGCATGTACTAGTAGTACTACTCTCAAGATCTGGACCAACCCAAGAAGCACATCAATTTGAAGAGTTAGGACAACATAGTAGTAATTTGAAGAGTTTTTAATTTAAAAATGGCGTAAGGAAAATAAACTGTATACTTAGCATAATACTCCCTCCGTCCCTAAATGTTTGTCGCTTCGCTTCCCAAAAAAACTAATGCCGCAATTATATATTATAAAATATATAAATATTTATGCTAAATAATTAGTATCATCGGAAAGATCTTTTCGCCTAGTTTTTAACAAATTTATTTGAAGATTTAAATGTTGCACGTATTTTTACACAAACTTAGTACAAAGCTATGGCGTGAAAAACCAACGACGACGGCCAAATAAGGATGTTGGAGATTTGGAGTCACAGTAGTATTGGAAAGGGAGTTCAAGACCCCACCGTTTTTAATCACCACCCATGGTCCATGTATACTACTGACCTGCTCATCTGCACAGGGGAGACCCGCTGACAGGTCAAATCACCACCCATGGTCCATGTATACTACTGAAACACGCAATGCTCCGCGGGGCTCACAGAAGGCATTCGTCAGCGGAAAGCAGGGTGGGTCCTTATTAACGCCACGGGATGGTGGCGTCTCCAATCGGCTGCCGCTACGTGCTGAATCTTGCCGTGGAGCTGCGTTAGAGCAACGCCAACAAGCTTTGACTATAAGCCGAGCCACGTAATTGGCAGCCAAGTTTAATAGTCAACTCATACAATAATTTAGTCTCTTCTTCTATTATTATCCATATTTTTTATTTACATAGGATCAATTCGTTGGTCCAAACAATTTCTCACACATGCAGCATGCCATCTCGTGGCCAAACGTGAGGGAGCAGACGGTAATGGCGGGACGTACAGTCTAGGACTCTAGGCTAGTGTGCAAGCGCCCGGCGCTGCATGCGACGCCAAGCTGAGGCTTTCCCACCTTTTTCTTTCTCTTCCAACTAGAATTATGGTTACATATCCTGACTATAAGCCCAATGAAAATATACTTGCAAATATACTTGGCAAAAGTTGTGATTTGCCAAGTCACAAAAATATATGCCAAGTGAAAAACTGCGGTTCTCCAACAGTTTTGCATATTTAGTTTGGCAAAAGAAAGAAAAGGCAATATGCAACATGCAAGTAGGAGATGATTTTATTTTTCGCGATCAATACGCAACATGCAAGCAAGGAGAGGATTTGCCAAGTCCCTCCCTAGCTTGGCATATTTGCCTAGTTGAGGATGGTTTATGCCAAGTTGCTCAAAATGCTAATCCAAATTGCAAAACTGTTGGAGACCACTTTTTCATGTTTTCGGCAAATTTGAGGAATGCAAACCCTGTTTGCAAAACCGTTGGAGATGCTCCCAGCTCAGTCCTAACGTTACGTTGCCTATAAAACACTAGAATTCCACTAATGTCGTTGAATCGTATGATAATCTAATCAAACCGAGTTCAAAGAGCCCATAACAGATATGGCAGAGCCATTCTTTCGCCTAGCGTCCGTTCCACCCAATAACGAGTGGGCCGAAGTCACTAATACAATCCGCCACAGAAAACGTCTTTCACTGGCGGTTTTGTAGCGGGGCCCACTTTTCTCTTTTTACTGACATTGATGGTTTCGAACCGCCAGTGAATAGTTACAACTGGCGCCAGAGAAAACCGTTTATCCACTAATGACATGCCATGCCAGGCTAAGACTTTTCTAGCACCAGTGGATTTTATGATCATCTAGTGGCTTTAGATTAACTCAAAGAGTCCACATAGTAGATAGTACATTTCTAACATGTTGTCCTCAGTCGTTATGCATTGGGCTTTTTCCATCACGAGGGTGTTTTTCTTCTCTCGTTGTACTAATGCATAAGCATATTCCTTCACTACTTTCCACTTAAGGCCCCTTTGGTTCACAACCAAAGGAATACCGTAGGATAGAATTTTTCCTTTTGTCGACGTCGGTGTGCCTTTGGTTGGCGTAGGAAAATCACGCGGATCCAATCCGGAGGAATCGGCCTTGTCTCACTGTCTTGTATGCAGGAAAGCAATAATCCGGTTCGAGCTCATGGAAAATGAAGGAAACGAAGGAAAACGTTGGAAAATCACGGAGGCGGCTTCGCCAGCGTCGCCCGTCTCAGCCAGCCCGCCGAGGGGAGGAGCTTGCCCACGCCGGCGAGCCGCGTCGCCGGCGTCAGCGCGAGCCGTGCGGCTGCGCCCGCGCTGGCGAGGCCGCGACACCGCCGCGAGTTCGGCCGCGCCCGCCGGCGTCGCGCGCGACGGGATGCGCGTGCGCCCTCGACCCCAACCCGGCCATACGCCTCCGGCCGCCCGGCTCCGCCCTCCACGGACCAAAAACGCCCGGCGGCGCCCTCCACCATCCTCCAGCGAGTGACGAGGGTGAAGAGGCGATGAGGAGGAGGTGCGCAACGGCGGATCCCCGAGGCGCGGCGGTCCGAAACGCCGCCCGCCGACGGGCGAAGCGCTGCGTCGCGCAGCGAGGCCAGCCAGCACGTCCGCCCGTGCCCGCCTCGCCGCGAGAGATGAGAGAATATTTCCGCGAGAGGGAGGTCCCTCGGGGAGCACGGGAGGGAGAAGATAAGGTTCTGTTTTTTTTTCGGGGGGAGAAGATAAGGTCGCATCAGTAGTCTACGTAGTCGGAGGATTGGGGGAGCTTTTCTATCCTGAGACATTCCAATCCTACGAATTTCCTATGGTTACCCCGTGAGCCAAAGGGGGCCTTAAAGTGATGACCGGACACGCAAAAAAATTAACAAGTATAAACCTCTTGGAGATGTTTTTGAATAATTGAAGTGAACTTCAATTTACTTTGAAAATAGTTTTAAGTAAGTTTGTCACTTTGTCAATTAATTTATCGTCCGTCTTCGTGTTGCTTGAGTTGGACCTAGCGCGTGCCCTGCCGCCAGGAGTCCCTCGCCGCCGCTTGGTCCCGCTCCTCCTTTTCTCCCGCGATCTCAACGGAGATGAGTCTCTCGCGATCTCAACGGAGATGAGGGGGAGCGGATCCACCCTCGTTTTGATCTATTAGTTTAATTAGGTTTTGTCGGGTTCAAGGTTCTTCCGGAGATCTAATCAAGAGATTGACCACGGCGTAAGGCGTCGTCAAGATCATCGATGGAGCAATGGAGCGTGTCGTTTCCGGCGGTGATGGCAAGATGAAGGCATCACCATTGATGGAGAATAAGGTACTCCGCCCTTCCTTTGTCTCGCTTTGTGGTTCTTTGTAGCCATGGCGATGGGCTAGTGAGATTTAGTTTTCCAACAATATCTATCTGGATGTCGGTTGGACTTGTGTTCTCTCATGACGAATCTGGTGAGGGCAACGACGATGAGGCCGATGACATAATCGGCGGCGCCAATTTCATCATGTTCGCATGTGGAGTTTTAGCAGTTTACTCCTCTTTTGCAAAAGTGATGGGTATGAGGACGGCGGTGGATGGTGAGATGACCCTGTTCGTTCAGATCGGAGCTTGCGTCCGTGGCATATCCGTTTGGGATGATGATCCTATATGGTGGAATTTATGACTTTTTCAAGGTTTCTTGTCTCCCATCAATGGTGATGGAGTAGCTTGGTTTACTTTTGTAATGAGAGGATGTAATTTATTTTAATATCAATGAAATTTTCCTTGTCGCAAAAAAAAAAATTAATTTTAAAATTCCTCATTTCTACATATACCTTTCAAATAAAACTTAACGTACTGTACATGCACCACGCGGTATTAATTATAACTTGGCTATATTGTTGCATCTCTTTTGTCCTATTAGTCAGTGGCCAAACTAATATTTATGCAACCTTGTCGCTATTCTACTCCTTCGGTCGACTAATCTTGTCGTTTCAGTCAGAGGTTACAATTCAAATTTTCTCATTTATGGGCCAGAACTGCAAGTTCTCATGATTAGAGGAAGGAGAAGATGAGGGGGGAAGACGAGGTTAGATATTGTAGAATATCAAGTAGCAAAATACAGTATAACAACAACACATTGAACCCACAGTCAATTCTGTAGGTAGCTAGAGGTCTTCTTAGCCGGGCTGACCCAGAGTAGTGGCACAGACCGTCACTCGATCGGCTTGTTAGTTTTCAAGGGAATCAGAGCATTTTTCATATAGCTGCACAAGGGGTCATTTTAGGTTAGGTCTTACGCTAGAAACCAATGCCATACCTGGCAGAGTTTCTTTATAACCGGTTTCACCTAATGATCCATTAAAAAAAAAAAAACCAAAGAAACCATGCATCCTAGCCGAGTAAGAAAATGGCTTCTCCCTTCTAAACTTGTCCTGCAAAGCCTAATTGAACTCTCCAGCTAGTACTTCGGTATGAATAGAACACACCATACTACACAGGAAGGAATTGTTGACTTTTTCATCTTTTAAAAACCGAACAATTAAATTCCAGATGTAATCAATTCAATCGATGATGTCCATATCCCGGTGCATTCATGTACTGTATGTATCTCTGCATCTGCATGTCACAACTCGCAACGGAATGCTTGCCCGTTTGCAATATGCATGCATGCAGAAGGTGGCCAATTAATTAATCTATGGCTGGTTTGACAGCCAGCCATCGTCGTCGATGAATTTGATGTCCACGAATCTCTGCACCTCGTCCTCGCTCAAACGCTTCTCCCAGCTCACTCTCCCGCCCATCTCCGACCCTGGCCCCGTGCACTCAACCTCCGCAAACGTGACGCTCGACCTGAAAAAAAGCCCGAATCATTTCACACGGACGCAAGGCGCCGCGCAGCAGTGGCACGCACGACGATAGATGCATGCTTTGCTTACACGTTGCCGGCGGCGTTCCAGGCCTGCCATCCCTGCGGCACGACGACGCCGTCCATGCGGGTGCGGTAGAACACGACGGCGGCGAAGGCGTTCCAGGCGCGGCCGAGGTAGGTAGGTCTGGCCCGTGCCCGCGCCAGCCGCCGCCTGCACGACGCCGCCCTTGAACACCAGCCCGCCGGGACTGCCGGCGGCGACACGCGCGTGCGCAGTCACCCACCCGGGCTGTGCGCCCGGCGGCATGTCGGACACGAGCGCGCAGTCCTCGTAGATGGACTGGTCGAAGCCGAAGACGAAGTCGACGGCGCTCGGGTTTGGCAGCCGCGGAAGTAGTGCCGGCCTTGGTAGTCGCATAGCGTGTCCTGGAAACCGTGGAACTCGCAGCCGTAGAAGGCGCTCTTGTCGCCGCCGATCAGCGCCGCCACCGCCTGCTTATCCTGCTGGTCGTCCGACGGCGCCCTGTACGTGTTCTGCGTGCACACACAGCGTGTGTTGGCCGTTGGCGACTTCGATCATCGTCGTCGACCGCTCGTCCACCGTCGTCATGTTGGGGCGGCGCATTATGTCGTCGATGCCGGCGCCGTGCGCGTGCGCGTCGAAGCTGATGTCCGTCGTCGACGAGCCCTCCCCCTCCAGCAGGATGTAGCCTTTCTGCTTTGGGATGCTCACCTTCTCCCTGCAAATCCAAGTACTGACAAATTGCATTAGATGATGCTAGCTCATCGCTTCTTCTTCATCATCAATTCATCATCAGCAAACAAACTACTACAACACAAGAGTGAGAGAAGTGTAGAACGAAACGAACCAGTAGGTGCCGGCCATGACATGGATCTTGATCCAGTCGCTGTTGCCGTCCGGCACGGAGTCCACGGCCGACTGCACCGTTCTGACGTCGCCTCGCCCGTGACAGTCCACGGTGATGGTCCGGGACACCGGCGGCGCCGCCCATGCCAGGCTCGGCGTCGTCGTGGACAGAAGCCCAAGCAGCAGCGGCACCATTACGAGGACTACTACTGGTGGCATCACTAGCAATGACGACGAGATGGAGGAGAAGCAAGCAGACGCCGGCTGCATTCTTCTTGTACAATTGTTCTGATGTACATATATATAGAGAGTATACACGCGACGACAGATATGACGAGTACGTACTACGACTGTGGCTTCCGTGTGCTCACGATGAGTGATTGTGGCCTGACGACGAGTTTGGCTAGCTAGGTACGTATCGTGCATCATAATCAAACGAATCTTGTGAGATTTAGATGGATGCACGTGGCCGCGGGCTGCATTAATGGGTTGACTACAAGAAGTAAGCCCTGCCAAGGCCAACAAACTTTGCAACTAGAAATCTTCCTAAGAGCAGGTAGAAATTAGAATAATGGGCTATAAGAGTCAGCAATTTCGATGATGTGGAGGGAAGAAGCGAAGAGCGGAAGACAGTTTGACTCTTGTTCTACACCAAGTTAGGCACGGATGAGGAAGCATAGAAAAGAGAAGAGAAATAAATAATAATAAAGAAATTTTGTAGCCAACTAAGAAATTAGTTGTTGTATAACTTGGCTCTTATTATTTGGTTTATAGCTAAACACTTGGCTCTACTATTAGCCATGATCTAACGTACACTCCTCGACATTTCTATTTGCAATTGCACGCGCATTTGATGACGTATGTAAGAGATTCTTCCTTAATTAGGGCTTCTCTACAAAAGCGACTCATCATCTGACTAGCTAGGAGCTTCAATAAATCGACTCAACAACTGGAGCATGCGACTCACATACGACTCATGCAGAAGAGAGAGAAAAATTGACTTAGCTTTGTGAGTCGACTCATCCCGATTAAATAATGAACTTGGCCGGTACCAAGCAAGTTGGGAGGCGGCGTTTGAGCAAGTTGTGCTAGGACAGTTCTGTACGTAAGAATAAACTAAGGCTCATGCTTTGGTTTTTTATTTTTCTATAGGCCCATGGTATTGTTGGGGCAAGAGTCGATTCATTTTCTCAGTCGACATGGTTCCTTTGTCTCAAATTAGTGATGATATCTCATATTTATTGTAGTTTGATCACATTGATTTTTTTTGTCTCATCTCAAGTTCTAGAGAACTTAAGCTCTACTCCCTCCGTCTCAAAATAATTCATCATGTTGACTTTAATATGTCATGTTTGACCGCCTCGTCTTATTCAAATTTTTTATATAAACATCATCCATTTTGATGACTTAGTTTATTATTATTGATACTTTAATAATAATTTATTTATTATCTAAATTGTATAAATAATTTGAATAAGACGAATGCGGTCAAACATCACGTCTTAGAGTCAACATGGTGAATTATTTTGAGACGGAGGGAGTATCTCCTCCAGAGCAGTCGCTGCATGCTTCTGTGCGTGCGATGACGCCATGTTGACAATGCCATGTACAGTGTACACAAACGACAAAGTCAGTAGAAGCACGGTTGCTAGGGCTAAGTGCATGCTCCCTCCGTCCCACCGACTTTGTCACCCCGGTTTCCGTGCCATCTTATTCGATGCTTCGTCTTATTCAAAATTTTGCACAAATATAATTTATTTTTTTATGACTTATTTTATCAATGAAGATACTTGAATATTGATTATTTTATTTTATAATTTGAATAAATATTTTGAATAAAGACGAATGATCAAAGATGAAGTTCAAAAGTCAAAATGTCGGTCTCCATGGGACGGAGGGAGTATGTATGTCTTGGCACGCCAACGCAAGTACAATAACTTGATTGATTATTGTGCCAAAAAGGAAGGCTAAATGATTCAAACTAGGTCAGGGGCGCGCTTCGCTGCGCCTGTAGGGAGGGGCGCACACACGCGTACATGACGGGAGCATAGATCTTGCACCTGTGTTGTATTTGTAGGTCATAAAGCACATCATGTTTACAGACTTTGAAGATGCAAAGTAATTTTGTAGGTAACAGAAACTGCATTGGCTTTATCGCACCACCTCAAGTTAGCACCTCATGTTAGCAGACTTATAGGATACAAAATAAATTTGGAGATAACAACGACTACAAAGGCTAGGCCATAGAAGGTAACAATACAATTATAATGGCAGATAACGACTATAAAGGCTAAGCCATAGAAGGTAACAATACAATTATAATGGCAGTCTTCAAAATTTCCCTTGAAAATAACAGTCTACATGCATACTCTTGCAAGTTCGAGGCAGAGCTGGAGAGTGGAGAGGGAACTCAAAACCACCTCGTACAACAGAATTAATTAAGGATAAAAACGTAAGTTAAAATAAGTTTCAGTTGTCTTCAGACAAAAAAAAAAAAAACAAAAATTACATGAAGATTTTCAGAGTAGCAGTAATAGTAATGATTAACTGTAGGCTCCTTATTACATACAAACTGGACAAACAATGTATACAAAAATCAATTCAGGATCTTTAACACCTAATGAGGCGATGAGTTGTATAAACTGGTACTCATGCCCATATCTGAAAAGGGAAAAGATATCGTCATGCATATAGAGAAAAAAACATGAGGCCATGAGGATGAATTGAATATAGTAGGGATCACATCAGATCGAACAGAATAGCACAATAAACCAGATGTTTGAATTATACGTCACGCGTCGTAGTCGTTTATGCTAGTGCCGGCCATATCATTGCAAAAGCATCATATGCAGTGGTGGCAATGACCATGGTTAATGGGGTACTGTAGGGTATCTGACTTAAAGATCATTTTTAACTATTACATGCAGTCAGGGTGATGGGGCAGCCGATGTCTTTGTAGTGTAATGTAATTATAAAATTGGTGGTGCAAATGACCTTCAACAGAGTATAACCATAATGACTCTGCCTAACCTAGAGCTTGTTCATAAATACGCAAGTTTAAAAGCCTTGAGCTGAAGAAAATAAACCTAGAAGTTTCAGAAATCTCGAATTGAAGAAACCCAAATCACAAGGCTGGAAGGAAATAAAATGATCCGGGATGCATTGGTAGATGTGTGGTGTACAAAAAATAGCAACACATGACACAGTAGAACAAAAGGGCATAATTAGATGCAAGGACTCCAAAGAGAAAAGAACTACCTGAATCACAAACAAAACTTGTTTTTACCTGAAATGACCATATATGTTTATAATATATGACCAGCTCAGTATAAAACATGGCATGAACACCATGCCATGTTGCATGTCAGATAGGAACCTACAAACAAATATCCATTACATAACTATTCTGCAAGCATCCTTGCATGCCTCAATACCTCCTAAAGCCGAGATCAAGAAATGAGATAATACTATTTTTTATATTCCCAAAGTAAAATAATCTCATGTTCTGCACAAACATTCAGATCATAGAGGAACTGTGATAGAGAACAAAATTAAAATTGACTGATATTGTATAACCACATTATTAATAATAGGGGATGGTATTTGTGCGCTTTAGGGGTGGCAAGATAGGTAATCTGTTGGACATGATTTCTACACCAACTTTGTTCTTTCATGAAAGAACAGTTCAAGAGAGTGTTCTTCCATAGTTCCTCCAAAGCTGGAGTCTAGTCCAGATTAGTTTGGAGGAAAAAAAATACTTTTTGATGTGCTGCATGAACAAATACCTAAGATTTTAATTTAGGATAGGCATTGCATTTTATTCATCAAAAAAATGGAAATAGGAAGCAGAAACTTTCCTGTTAGCCTTTTTGAATCCATGCACCGTCACTACAAAGTGGATTGATAATCAAGAATGAAGATTAGCAAATGGCACATACTTTCTACAAATTTGAGGACCTGTTGGCAAGTAAGGTGCACAGAGGCAATAAGATGCATAGTAGCTATCTTACGAAAGCATTAGGTAAAGCCTTTCTACACAAGATTGTTTCACATATTGCTATGGCCAGTTCCACAAAACCGCATGGTGAAGCAAACCTACGGACAGGACCTCGCATCATCTTCATAGCATGGGCTATATGAGCTAGTCTTCTTTTTACCTGTCGTGGGTATCGCTGCAGCTAAAATTGACCTCGCATCATCCCCTCAGCATGGGCTTGTCTACCTGGAGCTGCCCTGTGAAAATGCAGTCCTCTGCTGCATGGTGCCGCAATAGAGCAGCCTGCAGTGTAAATGCATACATTAATAACTGAACATTACATATTACGTAGTCCAATATATCATATATGCATCATAACATTATTAACTGTATACGTTGTGCATGTAGGGCTACATTGTACTAATAGAATCTGAATACAGAACATCATAACTTGTTTAGATCATTGAAGGCGTCACATTTAGGACTAATATTCAGACTTGCAAATTCAGAAGAGAAAGCACTTTTCAGAATACAGAAGAGCATGACTTGTTTAGATCATTGAAGGCATCACTATCATATAAACGTGAAGGATCTGATTGCAGTGATCCACCATTGGAGCCTCATAATTGTTCTGAGAAGAAAGAGGCTGCACGACAGCTCCGCCCAGCAGGACGACCACAACATTCGTCAACACCGATAACAGGAAGACCGAGAAGAAGGGAGAGGAAGAGAAAGTGGGCGATGGGCGATGGTCCCGTGTCGGCAGGAGAGCGGTGGTGGTGGGCGGAGCCGGTGTGGCCGCGGATCGGACGCGCAGAGGCGAGGACAGCGAGGCGGCCGGACGCTGCATTCACGAGCGCTGCGTCTCGGGATAGGAAAAAGGAGCTGGAGGTGGAGCGGTGGCGGCAGGCGAGAGCCGGCGTCGGCGCGGATCGGTCGCTATGAGGCGGCGCGGCCGTGCGGGGGCATCCACGCGCTGCGACCGGAGGATAGGAGGAGGAGGAGGTGTAGGCGAGTGGTGGTGGCGGGCGGGAGCCGCGGCGCCAGCCGAGGTGGATGGACGCGGCATCCGGTCGGGCCGCGGCGGAGGCGGCGAGGCACGTTTTTTTTTTTTTTTTTGGCGACGAGGCAAAAAGACGGAGCAGCGGAGGCCAGGAGGAGGAGGTGGCGCGAATGAATCTGGAGACGGCAAATGCATGCCTGGACACGCACGCGCAACGTGGAGGCATCGGATTCGTGAACAGGATCGGCTACAGTAGTTGGGGCGCTCTCGTTGCGCGGATTCTACGCGGCATATGGAGGTGTATATTAGGAGGAGTAGTTTTTTGTTTAAAAAAAAAAAAAAAAAAAAAAAAAAGGGTACGGGAGCAATAGAAGCACAACGGCTATCATACAAGGCAAAGCATCTTGAAGTTTCTTTCAATCAGTCAAACTCAGCTTGTTTCGGATTATCTCTCTCACGAAACACTACTCAACCAAAAAAAGACTAACGGAGTGCTTTAGATCCTCAACTTGAAAGTTCGATTTTCATTTATGAATGCCAAAACCGCACAAAACACATCCCTGAACTTCTGCTTGTTATCGTTATGATAAGGACAGGCACGATCATCTTCTTAGAGTCTTTTTCAGGATTAGGCAGAGTGCTTCTATCACCGAATACATTGAGTATTTCATTGACATCTTACATCAGTTACTTGTTCATGATCCCAACCTGTCTACTTCTCTTATCACAAATATATTCGTAGATGGTCTTAAGAAAGAAATTCGTGCAATAATTATGATTCATAAACCAAATGACCACGATATTGCCTCCTCTCTTTTGCCGATACAGGAAGAGGCGATGATGGATCACTCTACGAAGGATAGCAGGAAGTGGGAAGTTCATGGCAGAAGGAACCCTGGAGAATCCTCAAGGCCATACTCAAACTACCAGCACTACAAACCTCAAGCTCAAGGCACTGGAAACAAGAAGGAAGTAGACATTCATAAATCCAAGGCTTATGAAGACAGATTGAGTAATCTAAAGGCTTGGTTTGGAGAAAATGGGGCCATGGGCACAAATGTCCCCCCATTATCTCACAAATGTCCCCCTACTGTCTCACAAATCGCCTAGGCTTCCTTTCTTTCAGACAATCAACAACTCGTCACATATACAAATGCATGAGACAATTCAGAAATTCCAAGATGGGATGCTCGAGCATACACACAAATCTATAGGAATATGGCGGAAGGACGTGGCAACAAAGTCTACAAGATTTCTAGGAATCTTAATGCTACAACTGATGTTCTTACCGTTCACACTAGGAATTGTACGGATGCAGATGAAAGTGCTTTGTAATCTGCCACTGTGCGAGTTGTCTAACTAAGACATCCCTTGATCTTGTAAAGTGGACAAACCTTGCCCACGTAACAATTTCTTGCTGTTAAGTAATATATCATGCTTGTTATAAAAAAAACACTGACACACATGCACTTCTCATACGTGGAAGAATTGTTCATATTTGACCAAGAGCAAATTCACCGCCACAACTTTTCTTCGATGAATTCACCCCCACAGCTTAGCTTCTGAAGTCCCGACTCTCCGTTCGTGATGACTCATGAGTACGGCACAGGAGTACAACTAAAATCGATTCAAACACAAGGTCTAAACACGAAAAGAGGAAGAGAACAATGAGACTTAATAAATCACAACAATAATTATTACTCCTCCAGTCCTCCTGACCTCCTCTTGTATATGTCCTCCTCTCCCTGCTCCCCCCACCTCCGCCTCTCGCCGGACTCCGGCCGCCGCCCGCAATCCGCGGGACGCACGTGCCTAGGGTTTCCTCTCCCTCCACCGGCTTACTCGACCTCCTTGATGACTGACGAGAGACCTGTGTGTGGGGGAGAAATTGCAGCTTATGGGACGCCCGGACGACTTGCGTAAATAGTTGGGACGGAATGGCGTGGAAGATGCTCAGCTCGTCCGCGTCTCACGCAATTAATTCGCTATTTATTCTGGTGGACGCGCGTGCCACTCCTGCTAGACACACACGTTGAGTAAGATTGTCGACCAAATACGACACTTATTTCAGACGTTTTTGCAGAACCAAATACGAAACTTATAAGAAAAATGGAGGGAATATACGATTTCCTGTGACGTTGTTCCTGCAAAATTAATATACTGGTTGGCCACGTACGTGTCACCAACCTTTTTGCTTACTTAAGCTGATGACGATTAGAGCCTCCTCACACCTCGCCTATACACGTACGCTTCTCTTGTCCATCGAAGCCCATGCATGACCACTTCGTTTTTTTTGGCGCGTACCTATGCCGCGGTCACCAGCCACACGTACTCGATCTCTGTCGACCAAACGTCCAAACCACGAACGAATCCATCCATCCACTCACCAGTACCAGTAGTAATTAAATAGCTGATGAATTAATGATGACAAAATGAGTAGTGTCCTTAGACCATTCTCGATGTTTGTTTATTTTTAAAAAACAAGATGGATGCTAGCATTCTATTGTTTCTAAATATTGTTTCTAAAAATAACTCACAGTTTCGTTCCGTTTCCAATGTCGTGGCAACCGTACGTACGCTGGATTTCGTCCGAACCAAAGTCTATCATGTTTCTTGTGTCATTTTTTTTTAATGATGTGCTGCTTCTGTAGTTGGGAATAATGGAACTTCCACATGAACTAGACTTATACCGTAACGAAAGGAACCTATTAATTAGTACCGTATTTGACCACGTACTTATTAGCCCTCCCAAATTACTATTTATTACTAAGGCCAATCTCAATGGAGAGTTTCACCTCCCGGTTTCCAAGATGTGAAACTTTGGCATGAAATAGACGTCTTCCTCAATGTATAGTTTCATTGCACAGTTTCATAGGCTCAAGGGTCCCACAACCTCTCTCTCATTGCATGGTTTAATTGCATAGTTACATGATGAAACTCTATTTGTGTCTCAATGGGGTTTCACACACTTTCCAACACATGTGAAATCTTGCCCAAAGGTTTCACCATGGTGAAACTCTTTCCTTCTCTCTCCTAGGAGTTTCATGCAAAAAAAAAATTTTGATGATGTGGCGCTGCATTTAATGTGCATGAAAAACGCTGGTGAAACTCCCATTGAGACTGACCTAACAGCAATTGAATTAATCTCTCCCTCCGTTCCAGTTGGAGAGAGCTCCTGTCCACGTGTCAGCGGAATGGCGCGGACGCACGCCTCGCTGGCGGCCACTTGGGCCGCAGTACTGTAGTACGAGCAGAAGCTGGGATGGCCATGGCTTCCGTGCTGCGGGGCGACAGGACGCCGGCGCCTTCCCACCACTCCTCCTCAAATTCACCACGTGCCCCTTTAAGCACAATAATGCTTAATGCTTTGCTTTGGTTGATTGAGTATGTAACAAGACAATGGATTAGGCTCTCGAGATGGAATGGAACCATGATATGCCTCGTCTGTCCGCACATATATGGGTTCAAGCAAAAGGACGACAAAGGGAAGCACTTGAACGACTTGTCAATTGCCATTTGGCTCCGAGTTGTAGGCTCTAGGAAAGGTGACGATGGTTGTATACATAGTACGTATTATATTAATTACATTATTCGTTTCTTTTTGGTTACAATTAAGGTTGGCGAGGGGCGATCTTTCTCTCTTGTTATTTCATACATACCCCCTACTCAGCACTACTTCAGTTGTGGCTTCTCTAACGAATCATGTCGTATGCTCACGATTCGATTCCTATGCCCATTCAAACTGCTCTTAAGCACTACTTCAGGTTGTGGCTTCTCTAATAACTTTTAATGAAATACTGACAAACACTAACTCATAAAATGACTCTTTGAGAAAGTTTGTCTTTTTCTTACACGAGAAGAATAAAGGCAACTAAACAAATATAATTTCTCTGACTTACTATCCTACTCCCTCCGTCCCATGCTGACCGATGTTTTTGACTTTTTTGAACTTCATCTTTGACCATCCGGCTTATTCAAAATATTTATTCAAATTATAAAATAAAATAATTAATATTCAAGTATCTTCGTTGATAATATAAGTCGTAAAAAAGAATAAATTATATTTGTGCAAAAATTTGAATAAGACGAAACATCGAATAAGATGACACGGAAACCAGGGGTGACAAAGTCGATTGGGACGGAGGGAGTATCAAATAGGGTTATAGCGTTTCTTCTATTATTACAAAACACTAGCTTAGTGTTTTTTCATCATCATTGCTAAGAAAAGTTAATCTCGAGGTTTACACTTTTGTAGTATCTCTTATTGTGCTTGCATTTGCAATCCAACTCCTAAAGTCCTCTATTACCCAAAAAAAAAATCTCATGGACTCTTATAGGGGCGAATTGGCTTGTAGTCCAATGGTAGGACGGTCCAGTGGGACGCTACCCACCAGGGTTCAAATCCTGGTGCTCGCACCTTTTCTTGGGATTTTCCCAGGATTTTCCGACGTTATGCATTAAGTGGTAGCGATGTTCCCCGTCGACTCTGAGGCGCCTCACGGTGACTTGAGAATCTCCAAGTGTCTTGATCACCAAAAAGGAAACCCTATCAAGCATACCTTTGCCTTGATCTTCGGGTTCCTTTCCTTCACCACACATGAGCTCGATGATCCATCATGTCCACATCATTGTCCATGTCCATGATCATGTAGCTCCTCATCACCCATGCTATCACTATTTCTTAAGCACACTTAGAGTAGATGATTAGCATAACACGGTGTCATCAATTGTCAAAACCAAACATGAGATTACAAGCGCCTCCTGCCCCCCTACGCTAGCAAGAACACCTGCACAAGCAAAGCTAGCTCTCTACACAATGTAAACTAGGAAGGTAAATACAAGAGATAGAACTTGATATACCGAAGTGTAGACGCAATGAACCAATCACCGATGGAAAACACAATCAATCACAATAAGATTAAGACCAGTCACCAAGAGACAATTGTCACATCGATGTGTTGACCAGGAGTTCATTTGTACACCGACAAACTAGTCTCCGGTTGTGCCAACCAACACAAGGATAGTGCTTGAGCTAAGCGGTACACTTGCTAGCTCCAAGACACCACTCACAAGTGAGGTACCCATGACCCAAGACGAGGAATGTGTGGTCCTCTTACAATCACCAGAGGTGGCCAAGAACAATCACCTTCACTTGCCAATGCCTCCACCAAATAACCAAGCCGGCCAGGAGCGGTGTCTCCAAGAGTAACAAAAAACCAACTAGCTCACAACGATCTCCAAGTGCCTCTATATGCAAGAACTCAATTGAAATGCACTTGGATCTCCTCAACTCTCAAGAATGAAGCTCACAATCAAGAATGAGACAGGGGAGGGCTTTTGCTCAGCTCACAAGGTGTTAGGAATGATTCAAAGTGCCAAGAGGGAGAGCACAAGCTGGCCACTTGGGTATTTATAAGCCCCACCACGAAATGTGGCCGTTGGGGCAAACCCCAACTTTTCTGTGCAACCACCGAACGCGCCGGTGGGGTTTATCCAGCGACCGGTCCAACGTCCGGTAGCACGAGACAAACGAGCCCAATGGCTCTTTCCTTTGAAATTCGGGGTTGACCGGACGCGCCGGTGGCCCAATCCGGCATTTCCGGACCTTCTGGAAATGACCGGACGCCACCGATGCTCCTTTTCTAGTGTCCAAATGAGCACTTCAGGCAGGGTTCATTGTTTCGTCGTCGTTCCTTCGCCTTTGCTCCAACCAAATCTTCGCAGCTTGTTTCATGTTGCCAACACGTCGAAGCACACCTCGAGCACTTGTGTTAGCATTTTGAAAACCATTTTCACCAAACGTGAAGTTAACTCTCTAGGTTAGAATGCATTCATATGAATTTTGAACCTAGAGACACATGAGGATCGATGTGTACGATAAGTTTCCCTCTTTATAAGACGACTTATCGATCTTAAACCACTCATACCCTCTATGGTGTCTTCAGTGCAAAATTAAATTGCCCTATAGTTGTACATTTGCCTTGAGCCCATTTGATCCTCGAACCACACCAAGGTTGAACACTTGATCACCTTTTGGATCACCTCGATCCATCCACCATGTTCCAACATTGGCACGGCCAATCTCCATCCTAGTCAAACACTTAGCATCGAGAGATTAGTCCTTAGGTGTAACTAATTATCCAAAACCAAACTAGAGATCTTGACCGGTGCACGGCGTTCCGTCGACAACGGCGTTTGTTTTCCAGCAAACCCTAACCGCCTTTTCCGCCCAGGCCAGCTTTCACGCAAACACCCTGCTTGACCTTTGCAGTTTGCATCCTATTGCTAGCAATTCTATCTCGCTCATCATGGACTTCCTCCTTCGCAGGAAGTGAAAGAAGAGCAGTTTCTCATCCTTTCCCTCAATCTGGAGGACGATAGATTTTGAACAATTCTCAATTCCTTTGTACTTACTGTATAGCTGGACATTAATTTGTACGGAGTGCCATGTGCTCCCTATTTTGACACAGAAAATCTTTCTATTTTGTCACAGAAAATCTTAAAGGTTCTTCGATTTTCATGATTATGGATTTATGACTATGCATAGGGGAATGCCTATACAGCTCAAAATGGTCGCAGCTAGGATCGATTTGTTGGATTGGTGTATATACAAATGACTACGTTGCTTTGTGCACAAACATCATGTAAGCCTTCATGCTATAAATAGCTACTAAGCCTCCAATACAGATGCTATAACTGAGTAACTGCTGTAATTCCCTTCTACGCTTACAACACTCTTTATCATGTCTGTGTTACATAGATAAGTTCATGCTCCCTTCATGCTTATACCCTATTCAGAATTGGCCTCGCATTTGAATATGAGCCAGGAATTTTTGTCATATAGTCCTTTGGTCTACTTATAAGGACAAAGGACAAAGACCTCCATTGGAAGGAGGAGGTGGAGACCCTGCTAATGCAACTGGAATGCAGAGTAAGTTACTTCTTTCACAGTTTCGGTTCCTTAGCATGGAGCATTTGTTGGATTTCAGAGATGAATATAGAGCCTCAGATTGTGTAGGATTTCGTAGACCAATACTTAATTTTTCTATTTCCGACTTTCGTTTTGCCTATATATATACAGAGTTTGTGTGAGTGTACCAGTACATTAAGATCGGTTGAATGAAAAGAACCTACAGTACTGTCTCAGTTGTCGCCAAATGTTGTTAGATTTCAGTGTTAGGAGAGGTTGTCTTTTTTTGGAAGAATGTTCAGGATCGGTTGCCTTGGATTTCATACAATATGAGTGGTCATTTTTGGAAAGGGTGCCAGTGAATCATACAAATTGATTTGAGCCTACTTTTTTTTTTTTTTTTTTTTTTTTTTTTGCTGCTTTCAGAACATGCAAATGTTCATATATGCCATGGGCAACTATGGATCATGCACAATAAGGTTAGTTCTGACCTGTTCTGTTACTCATTACTGATGGTCATGCCTACCTGGATTAATACAAAATTTCCAAACTAAGCCTCATATCTAAGTGTCTGATCTTGCCTGGACAAGGTATCTAAGAAAGGATTTGGGCGAATGGAAAAGGATCTTTTTGGAAGATTTTGGTTTGACTTGTATCAAGGCCAAACCCTCAAAGGCGGTTCTTTTAGATTCTTGGAGAGTAAACTATGTGTAATTTTCCTTTTTCTTTTGTTGGGCCTAGCTGCCTTGTAATTTCCTCTTGAACTTTGTAACCCATTCTTTTATTTAATTGAAAAGCAAAAAAATTTAGGTCGGGGACTCCCCGACCGTTCAGGTAAAAAAAAAGGTACCTGATTACCGATAATCTGATCCAGTAGCATTTATATATTTAACAACAATTAGAATAGCTTCTACTTTGGTAAATACCCTCTTTCAGTACAGACACATTGCATTTACAGAGCAAATGAACAATGCTGATACACAATACCAAGTGTCTTATCTTGCCTGGACTGAGTACCTGATTACTAATAATGTGATCCAGCAGCGTTTGTGTATTTTCAGCAATGACTAAAATAGATACAGGCTTAAGTTGACACCCTTTGCTTTCACTACAGACACAATGCATTTGTAGGATAGCCAAAATGATAGCCAAAAAAGTCCCTAGAAATTGCTCGGCCATGATTTTCGTTGCAGCAGAAAATGCAACCACCTGACTGAAGAATGAAAGAAAGCTATATAGATCACCCACGTTTTCAACATTTGAAGTGTAACAAGGAAAACTAACAGTTTTAAACTAATTTGAGATGGACAATTCCTTATTAGCATACCTGTTTGCAATAGTGCTCGTTTGCCCGTCTGTGGAGATATTAGTGCATAGCTTTTTGAATTTTGCACTGACTTGTAGAGCAAATGCTTGATCCTACCACTTGTACAGTTGTGCCCATCACAAATGGCAAACCAAGTTTGCAGTAGAACTCATCACTGACTGCATAATGCAAGAGTCTCATTTTTTGTTTCAAATGAGAAGAATAGTGCTGAATTAAATAGAGTATTAATAGCAGGGAAAAAGGAGACGCATAAAAGATAGAAAAAAGCTGCAATTTGAAAACTAACCAAAAATTCATGAATGTAATCATCGAAAGATGCAACCAGAAAATTATAATCAATTGGTTGCATCTTAACACTAACACTTGCTCAGGATTAAATTTACTCCACAGTAAAAATTGTTGTTCCAAATTCCTGTTTTTTCACGGCATAAAATTCTATGAACTCCAAAACAAACTGAAAGAAATAAGAAGCAAGTAATGATGCCTCTCTCACACCCGCTTTCTCATTGTCGGTCATTCACTCACTGAATCTCAAGTAATTAGCCCGGCCTATAGCTACTGCAATATATACATATATACATCACATATCCAACAAAAAAAAGAGAAGATATTTTGGTAAAAAAATGATATCATCATCATAAGGCCTTATCCTGCAAGCCATGCATATCACTTTTTAAGATTCATGATCAATACTGGACCTTAGGTCTGAAACAGAAACTCTAGAAAAGATACGTAAGGAAATATACTTGTTCATAAGCCAAACAATTAATAAGAAGAGGAGACAATTTTGTAATTTTAGCACATCAATTACAGGAATTTAAGCTGTAAGAATCACATAGTGGATTGTACAAATTCTTCCAGGAAAGTATAGTGAAGTAAAAGATATGTTGCCCTTCAAACCTTTGGATTAGAGTGCAACAAGGATTAGTGGATGCCAACATTGAGACCTTAGGCCATGACTTGGAGCTGGCTGGCCGCCGAGGCTTTTGAGTGAGTCTAGGGAACTTTTCTATTCCCGCACTGCCCCGGGTGAAACCTAATCCAACCCCGCGCCCGCGCAGCCGCCGCCTCGCTCTCTCCAAGCCCTTGCTCTTCACTTTCGCACCACCGGGTGAAACCTAATCCATCCCCCCGCAGCCGCCGCCGCCGCCTCCGCCTCCGTCTCCGCCTCCGCCTCCGCCTCGCTCTCTCCAAACCTTCACTCCTTCGCCATGGCGCCGGCGCCGCTTCAGGGGAAGCTATTTGATGATGTTATCAGCGAGATCCTTGTGCGCATACCGCCGGGCGAGCCGGAGCAACTCTTCCGCGCCGCCCTCGTCTCCAAGCAGTGGCTTCGGATCATCGCTAGCGCCGCTTTCAAACGACGGTACGGCCAGTTCCACAAAGTTCCCCGCTTCTCGGCGTCATCCTTAATCTTTCCCCTCCCGACCGTTTTAGCCCCCCTCCCCACCGTTTTACCC
Source organism: Hyparrhenia diplandra (assembly GCA_015847255.1). Lineage (NCBI taxonomy): Eukaryota > Viridiplantae > Streptophyta > Magnoliopsida > Poales > Poaceae > Hyparrhenia > Hyparrhenia diplandra. The sequence continues at coordinate 160,505 of JADLZK010010521.1, read as the reverse complement.
CAACCACTGCAGCTGCCCGGCCGGCCTTCACCCTTCCCATTACCTCCAGTCGCCCTTACCATCCGCACATTGACTGCCGACATGGTCGCGTGCTCACCTCCATGGAGGTAGCACCCTACAAGTACGATTACCTCATTTGGAACCCTATTACGAGCGTCACGCATCGGGTGGAGGCGGGGTGTTTCTATGCTGACTACGCTGCTGTGTTTTGTGCCGCCGCTGGCTGCAATCATCTAGACTGCCATGACGGTGCCTTCCGTGTAGTGGAAACGACCAACCTTGGTTACTCCATTTCGGTCAAGGTGTACTCGTCTGTTACAAAATCATGGAGCGACAATGTTACAATTGAAACTCAAGAAAATTCACTGCTAAATCAGCATCGGGCAGCTCTGGTTGGAAATGATATCTTCCTTCACATCATACCTAGGGGCATTGTCAAATACAATATGCTTGAGAATAGCCTATCTATGGATACAGCCGCCCTACCAGCTATATGTGGCCGTCACCAAATCACACTCATGGAGATGGTGGACGGCAGATGCTTGGGGCTTGCTAGTGTTGTGAATCTCAAATTGTATGTGTGGACAAAGGTTTCTGCAGAATGGTTACAATACAGGGCGATTGATCTTCTGTCAGTACCATCCATGAGTCTTACACGGTCTAGCTTTGCAGAAGTGTGTGGCTTCGCAGAGGGAGTAGGCAAGATCTTTTTGAGCACAAAATCAGGGCTATTCATGATGGGTGTGGATTCAGAACCGGTGCGGGTTGATAAGGAGGGGCACTACAGAAGGGTGCTACCCTATCTGAGCTTTTATATGCCTGGTATTGTACCTTTTGCCCTTTGTTATCTTTAAAGATTCAGTCTATTTCGCTGATTTTGGCTTACGATTCATTGTTGTTATGTTGTCAGACACCAGCAATGCTGTGCAGCAAGTTATGATGACCATCAATGCCACAACTGGGCTAGAGCGGTCACAAGATGCTAAGGATACGGGGAAACATGAGGAGCTAGGGTGTTTGGACATGTCTGGGGCCAAAGGTGAAGGCTCTTGGTGTATTTGAGAGTTATATTGCCATGCACCATGGAGATCAGGTGGCACCCGGTACTGTGATAGCACTTGATTACCTTTTGTCCCTTCTTAGGTCTTACATTCATAGAAATTGAGATGTATATTGAATCTGTGAACTGTTTGGCCATCTTGAGTGCCTCTTCTACAACCGGTTATTCTAACTGGCTATGCCAAAATTGTTCATGCACAGCCATGGCCAGACGGAGGGACTGCCCTGATTGGCCATAACGTAAGTGGTTCATCTTCAATGGATCCGACAACACCAGGTATTGAGATAGCCATGTTGTGATAGCCCTTGGTTACCTTTTGTCCCTTCTTAGTTCTTACCTTCATGGAGATTGAGGGTCAGCTTGGTACTTTCACTGCCGTCTTGCTTTGTTTGGATGAGCAAAATGCCTTGCTAGGCAAGGTTAGCTGTGGCAAAAGGCGTGTTTGGTAGTTTTGTTAGGATGGGTTGTTGAATAGATATACTGTAACACACTCTGTTTTAAGGTGTCGCCTAGGCGACAAAGTGCTAAGCGTCTGCGGGCGTCGCGCAGACGCCCACGGCCGAAGTGGTATGGTGTCTCGCCCTAATCGACCAAGGCGTCGCCTAGTCGTAGAATGGCGTCGGGCGGACGCCTATACGCACGCTGCAGATGCCGGAAGACGATGGGCTGGGGATGGGCGCCAAAATCGCCCGTAGCTCCACGATAAATTTCCTGCGCCCGCCAAAATCGGCTGTATCCGCAGGAAATCGAGCGGGCACGTGGGAAATCGAGCGCGGGGAATAGATAGTCCATGGGGAATCGCGCGCCATTTACGGCAACCGCGAGGGCGAGGGGAGAGGAAAAGAGAAGCGGCAGGCGGACCTCAAGCTCCGCCGGCTGCGACTTCTTCACCCCGACGCCCCTGCTGCGAGACGGCCCTGCAGTCCACTCGCGTCCGCATCGACTGGAGCCGCAGCTGCAGTCCGCTCGTCGGCCTGACCGTCTCCATCGGATGTCCGCCTCACAATCCGCTGCTCCGCCTCCGCCTGATATGTCCGCTGCCTCCTCTCTGCATGTACTCTGCTCTCTAAATATAGTAGATGTTGTATGCCTTCGTGCTCTATGTCCGCTGCCTCCTCTGCATGTGCTCTGTTATGAAAAATGATGTTTTCAATACTCATTTATATGCTGATCAAGATATTTTCCTCTCGAAGCTAGAAACCAAGGGTATTTTCTGGGTTAAGTCTACATATAATGCTCTAACCAGTTTAGATGGTGGCCCTTCACATAAACACATCTGGAAAGGGAAGCTCCCTGCTAAAATTAATTTTTTTCTTCTGGCTAAAGACAACATTTTTTTCCTCATTTTATTTTTGTTCCAAGCCTGAAACTATTAACCATCTGTTTTTTTTCTCATGCTCTACTGCTAAGATTATATGGGCCACTGTTGCTATTTTCTTGATGCAATTGATATTCTATCCTCCAAGGTTTGAGACGGTGTGATAAACGGTTTCCCAATGGGAAGCAATTCCATGCCGCTGGTATTGCAGCAATTTGCTGGACCATATGTAAAATGAGGAAAACAATTTGTTTTGATGGGGAAAGTATTTCATAATCTTGTGTAGATTATATGCTACTGGGGCGTGCACTTATGAAATTTTGGGCAGGTCTTCAAAAGGAAGGGGACAAGGAAGGCGCTGATCAAAGGAGTTGACGACATGCTCAAGATCACCGTTTAGCTGGGACACATATTGGGTGCCTTAGCTTCTTCAAGGCACCACATACCTTAGTTGTTCATCTCTACCTTACAGCAAGCATCAAGGGCTAAGAAAAGGTTGCGATACTTCTTCATCACAAGTAGTTAAGCAGCAGCAGCATAGTGTTCACAAATATAACTCTATTTAATGAAGAAAGGGGAAGTTGAACTCCCAAATTATATTGTTTTTTTCTTGCTACTAATACTACTCCTGCATAATTGAGCACCAACAATTTTATGGCAACTAAAAAATAAATCTTTGGACCGCACAAGGTTTAGAAATACAAAAATCAGTCCCAATAACAAATCACATCTTAATTCACATAAATTTATTTTACATTGGTAATCCCAAACTAATATTAACTAACCAAGCCTTTTTAATACACTCTGTCTTAATTTCGAATCCCTTATTTTTCTTCATTTACTTTGGTCTACTGAGAAAAACATCGAATGGTCATGAAAAAAAACGCCGAATGGAAAGCAGATACGGAGGAAAAAAAAACATTTTATGAAAATGTTGGAGGGCAACTTTTTCTTCTTTTTTCTTTTGCTAAAAATATCAAACTAACGGATGTGTATCCTCATGTGCCACTGGAGAATAATGGCAACAATGAAGCAAACGTGCTTTAAGAGTACCTTTGTCATTGGCAACAAATAAGCAAAATGTGCTTGCAGACCTTGTTGCTCATAAATTGCAGTGAATTAAGACGCGATTTGTTATTAAGACTGATTTTTTCATCAGAAGATTTGTACGTGTTTGTGAACATTGTCCTGTCTAAAGATTTCTTTTGTTGCCATAAAATTGTTAGTGCTCAAGTATGCAGGAGTAGTTTTAGCGGCTGTAAAAATTTTGCACGTATAATTTCCTCTTTCTTCATTAAATAAATTTGTATTCGTGGACACTACTTCTGCTGCTTAACTACTTGTGAGAATGAAGCTTTCAAGCCCTTGGATGCTTGTTGTATCGTAGAGATGAGGAGCTCTTGAACAAGCTAAGGCACTGAATCGTTTAGCTGCTGACCAAGCCACGCCAAGTTGCTGTGCAGACCAACTTGCTGCAGAACACTACTAGAGATGATGATGAAGAGGGATCCGCTGAAATGATCTGGGAAGTTGATCCGCTGAAATGATCTGGGAAGTTGCTGTCCTCACTTCTGATGTGAGCCTTTTGTCTGAGCTAGTTGTCGTTCCTTGTGATGTAATCTGCCTATGGCACTGGAGTCAAACTCCTTTTCTTTCTTAAACGTCTGTCTGCTGTTGTTGCGCTTCTTCTTCTTAAGCGCTTTAAATCGTGCTGTATTTTTGTTCTAAAGCAATGGAAGTGGGGGAATCTCCCTAGTTTGAAAAGAAGCATATGTTTTTCTTGGAATGTTATTCTTTGATAAATAACCCCTGGGTGATCACAGGTTGAGCTGGAAATACATAGTGCACATTTATCTTTCAGAAGATCTGTAGTGCTGAAAGTTTGTTGGTCTTGCGCTGATGCAGTGTTGTCAGCCGTCTGTTAAACTTTGTTGATTAGCGTTCCACTTTATATTATGGTGTTTAGGTGCTGGCTTTTGTCAGTCGTCGGTATGGCCTTATCAGGCTTTTTCAGTTAATTGTAGGACTCTTTCTGTTTCAGTCTGTTTTCCTTCGAAACTGAATGGGGCTCCTCGTGGCGGCAAGCCTGAACGAAGGATCTTTGGATGACAGTAATAATGCCCCTTTTGTTGCAAACATCTGATGGTCGACAAAATCACTTATTCTTAAACACAATGCTCATTGTGTTGCAGGTATGACCATTCTATTTGATATCGCTACCATCCTCGACACCATTTGCTCACCTACCAGGGCCGCCGCCGCCCATCGTGCGGACTACAGGCCCGTCACTGCGCCTTCTTCTACTGCAACACAGCGAGCTTCAAGGCGTCCCCAACCTGTACAGGCCCGGGATTCTCGTCGGCATGTTTATGTACAGATGATCATGTTACTCTAGTCCCCATAGTCAATTCGACTAATAGGATCATGTTTATGTACATAATGATGCACAAACCGCTAGCTTAGGATGTCCTCGGGCAGGCGATACTTTGCCTTCTTCACAATAACACTGGGGCCACTAAAAATGAGCGGGTTTGAGACCAAGGAATTGGAAGTTTTATCTGGAAACTTGGTCCTGAAAATGAAAAACATAAACCAGATTGTAAAAAATAAAGAATAAAAACAAATTATATGGACATCTTACTTTGTGGCCTTTTTGTTTCAGCAAAACAGACTTCCAGTCAATCTCATTTGATGGACTAGTCAACCATCAATAAAGACTTTGCATCCTCAGATGTAATTCACTAGAATCAATAATTCAGGGATCCTCTTACCATCAAAGTACTAGATTGCCTCAAGTGTGAACAGTCCAAAGTCATGGCTGACAAGGGGGCAGGGGCACATAATTAAAAATGCACATGTAATAACTTAGAAACGAAAAAAATAGCATGCAACCAAAGCTTGTGCTTTGAGGTGATCTTGTTCCAAAGTGTGAACCTCATATTTGAAAATTGTATTTTCAGTGAAAAATTTGTGCTTTGAGGTGATCTTGTTCCAAAGTGTGATAACACATACTCTGAGCTTCCTAACTGTTTTTTAGCAGAGCAAGGTTGTTCTTGAGCCTCGGTGAATCAATAACTTGAAATTTCCCGTCCTACAAATTAATAACAAAAGGTAAACCAATGTCCAGAAGTGTTAGGTTGGCTTTCATGTGATTCCAACATTGGGAAAAATATTTGTTGAAAATCAAAGTGAGAATATAATTAAAGAGGTGGCAAGTTAAGTACAAAAATGTGCAATCTGTAGAAAAAACAGCAGTACGTCAAAAAAAAAAAAAAAAAAAAACTGCAGTGCCTCCCACACCCCCCTCATTCCATACCCCCAAAAAAAAAAAAAAAGTAAGAGAGTGATCCTAGTTTGGGCTTTGAGTGTGGTACATGATAATTTTGTTAAAAAAAAATTAGCTCAAAAAAAATTCAGAGACCCCAGCGTGCGGAAGTGGAAACACATACTCAGTTCTCTCTAGTTTGAATAAAATTAGTCCACGGCCGTGGAATTTAACTACCAAAAGGCAAAAATGCTAAAGCCTAAAATGCAATACACACGGAGAAACACACACACAGCTGCACATAGTTTTTTTTAAATTTTTTAACATAGGATTCCATTACTTAACAACACGAAGCTGTTAGAACCATTACATTGTTAACGGTTACATTTTGGGCGCCACCATGAAAGGCACTCATACACATAGGCTGGGTTGCAACATAAACCCTTAAAAACATTGTTATGGGAGAGGGTAATGGACAAGCTCTGCCTAGCTAGTGAATCCGCCATTTGGTTTGCTCTCTCTGCGAATCCTGTTCACCGTAATTAAACGTCCTGCAAGGGTTGGAAAGACAAGCCCCGTGTAGGGCTTTATTCTCGATCTGGCGGGTTGGTTCCATCGGGCGCCATTGATGTAGTTTACAAGCTGCAGGTTGTCTGATAGAAGAGTGACATCCTCCCTTATATTCATCCTGCAAAAGCATAGAGGCCGCAAGAGCTAAACCTGCAGACTCAGCCATCAAAACAGATGTCACATTTGACAAACAAGCTTTAATGAAAAACAGAAATGAGAGGTGATGGCGATGTGTTAACAATAAATATTCCCGTCCTGCTCTCCTTGACGTGCCCCCGTGTACATCCGGTGTGATGGACCTGTGAGGCAGAGACATTAGGCTGGCTGGTTGGGAGTTGTAGTCTCAAATTTCATTAGTTTGAATTGGGGCTGCCTGCTGCATGTTTGAGAAAAACTTGTCCTCCCTCTCCCGCCTCCAAATGTTGTTGTCCCGCGTTATTGAAAGACATACCTTGGAAGGTGGGTTGCAGAAGAGTCTGCTGGTTGGTTGGCGCAGCCTCTGTAGGGATACTTGCATTTGTGTCTTCTTGGATTGCCCTCAAGTGGTTTTGCATATGTGCTAACGTCGCTGCTTGGATCTGAGCCGGAGTCCATCTTCTCCTCTGAAACCTAAATCATTCCTTGCTTTCCAAATGTGCCACATAAAAAATAAAGTTGTGCAGAGGGTCAATTCGAAGGGTTAGGAGTGAGAATAGTAGGTAGTTGAACTTCTTACGATATGAGAAGAGTACCTACCCGCTAAAACTTTCGATTCGCGATAGCTCTCCGAGTAAGTTTCCAAGCAAAGGTTTTTAGGACAGGAGGGATAGTTTTGCTTTTTCAAGTTTTTTGAAGAATGTTATTAGCATCAACAGAAATACTCCTAGACCCTTGATCAGGGAGAGTGTGGCCATCATTTGATCGAAGGTGAGAGTAGATGTGTTTTGTGGTGCAGACCCCATTAGTTGCAGGAGTCCGTCTCAAGATATCATTGTGGTCAGAGTCAACCACTTGGACTAATTGAATGGATTGTGCAGCTTGAAGAGAAAAAGAATTGACTCCATCGGGGGTTGGTTCCAAAGGTGTGTGTTTGGGTGCCAAAGATCAGCAACCACCGAAGGTAGGGGTTGGATGGTGACTGGTAAAATTAAGTGATCATAGATTTCATTCCAAATGGGGCACCAAGGGGAGGACTAGATTGAAGAATTACCCGAATGGAGTTGATAGATGACATTGTCATTAAGTTGCTATCTGACCGCAAAATAGAAGACCAATATATGGATTTTGGAGTCTTAGTGGGAGCGGTCCAAAAGGAGGTATTAGGGAAATATTTAGCCTTGAGTACAGCCGAGAGGAAGGAATTTTTAGTGGTGGCCACATTCCATGCCGACTGGATGATGAGACTTGTGTTTATAGTTTGCATATCTCTAATTCCAAGCCCACCTTCCTCCTTTGATCTAGTAATGTCATCCCAGGGCTCTGTACTAGATTGGACTTGTCTCCCCTTCCTCTTGAACTCCTCGTCCACCAAAAACGCTTGATAATAGTGTTAATTTTGGATATAAAAAGCTTTTGAAAAACGCGGTGGACATGTAGTAAATAGGTATGGAAGAGAGAACCGATTTAATGTATTGTAACCTGCCAAAGCATGATTGAGTTTGTTAGCTTTAATGGTGCCCAACTTGGCCAAAAACTTACCATAGATGAAATCATAGTCCTTGTTTTTATCTTTGTGGGAGAAAATCATGGGATGTCCTAGGTGCATGGTGTGGGGTTGCGTGTCTTGGATAGGGGAAATATTTTTGATAGCATACTTGACAGATTGAGGGACATGCATGCTAAAATAGATAGAGGATTTTTGGAGGTTAGGAGTTTGACCTGCAAAAATTCGAGAAATAGTCTTCACCGCTGGCCACGGAGCCGCCGCTTTTGCCACAGAGTATCAATCCTGATCTTAAGAAATGCCTTAGTGTCAACTGAATTATATGATGGATATAGTTATCCTCAGTTCTTAAGCTGAACTCTTTTCATGAGAATTTACAACAAAAAGTTAATAATTAAATGAAAAAACAATGATTAAATCCGACGTGGCAACTAAAGGCGCAATATCCATTCTGACCCTTGGGATAACAACCTAAGTGCCATTAAAAGCGCTCATGTATCTTGCATATCGCAACAAGCCTGATATTGCATTTGCATATATCTGCTATAGCTTAAAATAGCGCAACTCTCCTATAACACCGATAGGTGGGAGTGAAAGTGGACATCCACAGATATCTATATGGCACAAAGGATCTTGATTTATTATGTAAGTTAAGATATGATCATGTGGAGTATCAAGATACTGGCTATTTAATCCCCTATATTGCCACATCACATACCGATGTTATAGTGGTAAAGTTATCGTAGGAGTAATCAAACTTGACTCTAATGACTACTTCCATTCCTCATTCTAAAGTATTACATAGACATGTATCACTTTATTGAATGATCACATTTGATTCATCGAATCACTAGCCATTATCCTCAATGATAATGCAACTTGTGTTGCTTGTATGTATACAAGTTACATAAGAGCAATATCACTATATTGCCTTCTAGAAATGTTTTCTTCGACAAAAGTGAGGAGATAAACACCTTGCAAACTAAATCAAGTGATAGCTTCACGAGATTGTAGGATCTTATGGAAGCCTAGAGGGGGGGTGAATAGGCTTACCCTCTAAAATCGACCCGCTAAACTCAAAACACACCGCCGTCTGATAGAGATGCGCGGCACTCCCGCGTAAAGGCGTGGCACTGCCGCATGAATGAAACTGACAGAGATAGAGAAGTGAACCGAGGTCCGCATCGGAAGGTTAGGCGCGGCAATCGCCGCCTCTCACGCAGTCCTGAAAGCACCACCAAATGTAAATCCACGAGCTGGAGTTTGGTGCTCAAGGTTTCTGCTTGTTCCTGCACTCAAATACAACACAGACTACTAGCCAAAGGTGGCAGAAACCCAACAACAAAGTAGATCGGGTCGAAGCCCTTTCTCACAAGACAATATATGCAAGAATAGTAAAGGGAACAGGTGACACAGAGATTTGACGCGTGGTTCACCGCGCTACACAGGCTGGGCTACGTCCACGTTGTTGAGGTTGCCACACAAGGCTTAGCTTGCCCACCGGCTTACTTTTTCCCTCGTTCACAAGTTTAGGGAGTTAACCCTAGAGATGTGGGGTAATATATTGCGGTAGAGTGAGGTTACAAACCTCCCAAGGCTGCCACACGAAGGGGGCAAGCTCAAGGGCAACGCCTAGCCGTCTAGGAGCAACCTCCAAGAGTAAAGAACCCTAAGGTTCCGGCCAAACGTGAACCAAATGCTCTTTTGAGTGGGGTAAGTAGTAGATCCGTTCTCCAATCGAAGTTTGCAATTGTTTCCCTCAAGAATCCCTGGTGGGAGGTGAGAGATTGAGTGGGGAGCTCAAGGAACTTCAATGGAGGTGAGAGAGAGAGAGAGAGAGAGAGCAAGAGGTGCTCCTGGCTGTTCTGTCGTGAGGAAGAAGACGGAGTGAGCCAGGTGACCGTTGTGGGAGGGGTAGAATGGGTATTTATACCCCACAGACCCAACAATAGGATTTAAGTGTGGCACCGCCAAGATCGACACGCCTGGCACTACCGCCAACCCGACAAAGAAAAGATGGAATTCATGTAGAGGTGCTGGCTGGTCAGGTTTGGAGTTGAGTGTTGTGTCTGGATTTGATGTTTAGAGAACTTGGTCCACAGGTACCCGAGAATCCTAGGATCCCTCTTAGTAGTACGACATTTCCTAAACTCAAGATTCAAAATATAAAAATAATTTAAACGCCTTGATCCGGAAACACCTTGATTCGGAAACACCATCATCTAGCTTATTTGGTGCCTTTGGACCTATTCATCAACTCCACATTTTAATCCCTGCATGTCATCTTCGTAAATCTCATTAGTTCCCTAATTCGGTGGTCATCAACGCCAAAACCTACTTAGAGCTTGATTGCACTTACAATCTCCCCTTTTTGGTGATTGATGACAACCAAATTAGAGCTTACATAAGATGTAAAGTCAAACTTAGATTTCAAGACCAAGGATGTAGGAACCTCCCCTAAATATGTGAGTGAGTTTAGAATTCTCAATATTGACATAAAAGGTCAATTTCACATATTTAGGCATAGTGAGGCCTCCCCCTAAATGTGTACAAGAGATTTGAATTCTCATATTGACATGAAAGTCAAGATACACATTTAGAAAGTGTGCAAGGTCTCCCCTACATCCATGGTTGCCGTGGGGTGCTCAACAGGGTGTCACAAATATATCCGTGATGCAAATGACAAAGATAACCCGATCAGAGCACAAAGGATTGTCTGTCTGTACTGATGTGCGCGGCACTGTCGCGTCAGGGCGCGGCACTGCCGCGCCTATCAGCACAGACAGACAGACAGAGCATCAACCACAGCATATATGACAAGACTATAAAAACTAAACAAGCTGCAGATTATATAGAACAGAGTTTAAACAACCAAACGACCAAATCCGAGAAATAACAAGTCAAAGGTGACATTATTACATAAAGTAGAGTTTCTCTCAAACTCACACCTAACAAGCTACTCTCAAAGGATCTAAACTCTGAAGATCAGCTGTAGCATCTTCCTCGGACCAACTCCAGGGAGTCGAAAAAGTTTAACCCCTCTCACTTCTTCTAATTTTCTCCCCCTTTGGCGTCAAGCACCAAAAAGATCATAGAAAAGAGAAGAAAAGATGTGGAGTCACTCCTCACTGGTGTCCTCACTGCTGGAAGCGGTGTCCTCCTCTGAAATGGCTGTATTGGCCTGCGCAGAGCGACGAGTAGAGCGGCGAGCTGGCTGTTGAGAGAAGGACCCAAGCAGATCTGACAAATCCTGATCTGAGCTACTGGTGGCTGAAAGCTCTGAGGAGGTCATACTGTGGTGGTCTAGGGATAGAAGGAGGAACTGGGAGTCCTTGCTTCTCCCTAACACTCTTGAAAGCCTGTCTCACCTCCCTGCGCATCTCATAGGTCTACTGTGAAGCGTATCCACAGTGCCTAAAGATAGCCTTGATCCACTTCTTCACCTTGGATCAAGACCTGTTGTGCCTCCTGGGCCTAGGGGCTGCTCCAAGTACTCTCTACCAGCTGAGGTGCCTCCTGCTGAGGGTCTGGCTCTGCCACTGGTCTTCCCTCCCTCCAAACCATGGGTCTTCTCTATGTTGTAGACTGTATGGGAGTAGTCCTTGGGATAGATGTTCCCAGAGACCCTCTCAATCATGAACATGAGGTAGGAAGCATATGGCAGGTTCCTTCTAGCATCATCCATGGCATTAGCTAGCTGCTTCCAGATGAACTTTCCAACATTAAAAGTTTCAACATTTCTGAAGTGAGCAAGTAACTTCCTAGCATAGCCATTAATATCTGAAGCTGCCCCATCCTTTGGATCAATAGTGCACCTGCAAAGGTTGTTCATCACATAGAAGAAGTCCTTCAATCCCTTCCTCCTTCCAAGCAACTACGGGTCTGCCCAACAATCCCTGATAACCTTGGCCTCAATGGGGTCAATGTCATGGATATCTGTGAACTGCCTGTGGTCCTCCCCAAAGCCAAGTATCTGACAGAAGGTGACAAAATCCACCCTTTAGTGCCTCCTGTCAGTCATCTAGTGGATGGTGTCTGACTGTCTGTCCTAGTGATAGGTAGCATGGAACTGACTGAGGATCTCTTCATTCCAATCATGCTTGAAAGATATGATGTCTGTCAGCTCAAACCTGTCACAAGCCTCAATTACCTCATTGAAGGCATCCTCCTCCTTGTCTGTCATCCTCTCAAAGTCTATGTAGTGCATAGTAGTGATCTTGCTCTTGGTGGAGTGGAGGAGAACAGTCAGATAGAAGTTGGAGTGAAATGCTGCCCAAAACCTCTCATCAATCCCCTTTGTCTGCTCATCTGCATAGACATTGTAGGCTCTAGCATCCGCTACTTCTCTCTGCTTCTTGAAGTAGCTTACAACTGGGATAGGAGGATCATTGATAGGGGCTGTCATCTCAAAGACACCCTCAACCTGCTGCATGTAGCTGTTGTCAAACACTGAGAGGTGCTCTGGAGTGCCTTGTTCTCCTGGGGGCACAATGGTGTACCCATACTTTGCTCCTCCTCCTCTCGTGGAGTCCAAATGACCCACCGGCCACCAGCCACTGTTCGTGTTCTTCCTTCCTCTGCCCCTTCTGTCAATCACCTTGACCCTCTGCTTCCTCTTCCCATGGGGATCACCTCCATGATCCATCTATGCATTTTAAGACATTGATAGAAACTGATGTTGATAGAAGGTCAAAAATGACCAAATATATGTGAGAGAAAGTTTGAAACATAAACATAGGTAGTTGGAGCAAGCTATCCAGGGTAAAACACGGGTTTTGCTGTAGGCTTGCGCCGCGGGAGGCACGACACCGCCGCGACAGCTGGCACTACCGTGCGTGTCATGCGGCACCGCCGCTCCCCTTGCTCAAACAACCTATTTTTATCTCCCAAACAGTTCTAAATCATCTATTTGACACATTCTCGTATTTCTATGTCAATTTCGGAGATCAAATCACAATTGAGGTGTAAATTGCCCGTGGATTGAGAAAAAGAATATGAGCCAAGGTAAAGTTTCTTCGATATTTAAAATTGATCAATTTCCCATCTCAATTGAGTAGATGATTTGAGGGATATTTGCGGTTTGAATCAGCTAGGAACTGTTAAGTTCCATTTGGGGCAAAGAATGGTGTGCCCTCCCCTAAATCACCTAAGTAATTAAAATGCGAAATTTGTCGATTCCATTCTACCAAATCACTTTCCTAGGGTTCATATACTACTAATCAACACAAATCCACTAGAAATTTCAACACCATGCATAGATCGGGCAAGAACAAAGATGAACTAGGGCTAGGTTTACCTTTGCCGTTGACTTCGTGGAGTGGGGAGGAAAGAAGAGTAGGTGCTCGGGAGAGTGAGCACAACCGCCGGGAGTGAGCAGATCTCTCTGGCGCGGGCGCAAGACGGCAATCGCCGGGCGGCGGCAGTCCGGGCAGCAACGAGGAGACGACGACGCCGGCTTCACGCGGCGCGAGAGAGAGAAGAGAAGGGGCGCGCGGCGGGCGCCGGGTCCGAGAAGAGAGAAAGAAACCGGCCGGCCAGGGTAGAAAAGGAAAGAAGAAAGTTTGGCCCAAAACGGTTCTGACACATCGAGTCTAGAAACCCTAGGGCGCGCATTGCCGCTAAGAAAGGCGCTGCACTGCTGTCTATGCGGCACCGCCGCTGAGGGCACACGGCATTGCCGCCCAAACTGTTGTCCCCGCATATATTTTGCCACTTTTGACTCATTTCTCCTCAAATTTAATCACAAAAGACACCAAAATTCATTGCCGAGACAAATCATCAATACGTAACAATGACATTGAATTTCGATTAGAATTTGAAATTCTTTTGAAACACCATATGAAAGTTTTCACAAACTTTTCCTATGTCGAACGAGTGTCTCAAACAGATTGCATGTGTGCTAGAATTCAAACCAAGTTACGAGAATCGAGAATGTTTAGTTCACTACGCAGCACAAAACCTTGACTCATCGAGAGGCTTGGTGAAGATATCGGCTAGTTGCTTTTCGGGTGCTCACATGGCGAATTGCTATATCTCCTTTGAGTTCGTGGTCTCTCAAGAAGTGATGACAGATGTCTATGTGTTTTGTTCTAGAGTGTGCTACCGGGTTATTTGCGAGTTTGATGGCACTCTCGTTGTCACAAAGAAGAGGTATCTTTGTGAAATGACATCCATAATCATTTAAGGTCTGCTTCATCCAAAGTAGTTGAGCACAACATGCACCTTTGGAACATACTCGACCTTGGCGGTGGAAAGAGCTACACAATTTTGCTTCTTAGAGCTCCAAGACACTATGGACCGTCCAAGGAATTGACATGTCCCCGAAGTGCTTTTTCTATCTACTTTGCAACCGGCATAGTCAGAATCTGAATAGCCAAGTAGATTGAACTTGGAACCCTTAGGATACCACAAGCCAAGGTTAGGAGTGAGTACTAAATATCTCAAGATTCTCTTAACTGCCACATTGTGACATTCCTTTGGATTGGCTTGAAAACGAGCACACATACACACACTAAGCATTATGTCTGGCCTAGATGCACAAAGGTAAAAGCAAAGATCCAATCATGGAGCGATATACCTTCATGTCCATGGCTGGACCCTCCTCATCAAGATCAAGATGTCCATTGCTTGGTATTGGAGTTTTGATTGGCTTTGCCTTAGCCATATCAAACTTCTTTAGCATGTCATGGGTGTACTTGGTTTGGCATATGAATGTCCCTTCCTCCATTTGCTTGACTTGAAATCTTAGGAAGTACTTTAGCTCACCCATCATGGACATCTCAAATCTCTTGGTCATTGTCCTACTAAATTGCTCAACATACATATTGTTAGTGCTACCAAATATTATGTCATCGACATATATTTGGCATATAAAGAGGTCATTGCTAACTTTATGAGTGAAGAGAGTAGGATCAGCTTTGCCTATTTCAAAGCCTTGTTTGAGCAAGAAATCCTTAAGGCATTCATACCATGCTCTAGGTGCTTGCTTAAGCCCATAGAGCGCCTTATGGAGCTTGTAGACGTGGTTGGGAAACTTGGGGTCTTCAAAACCGGGTGGCTGCTCAACATACACTTCCTCTTGTAGTGGACCGTTGAGGAATGCACTCTTGGCATCCATTTGAAACAGCTTGAAGTCATGATGGGCTGCAATGGCTAGAAGAATGCGAATGGCTTCCAGTCTTGCCACCGGTGCATAGGTCTCATCAAAGTCCAAGCCCTCTACTTGAGTGAAGCCTTGAGCAACCAATCTTGCCTTGTTTCTTGTCACCAACCCATCTTCATCTTGTTTGTTGCGGAAGACCCACTTGGTACCAATGATATTAGTCTTGGGTCTTTCCACCAACTCCCAAACTTCATTTCTTTTGAAGTTGTTGAGCTCTTCTTGCATGGCCAACACCCAATCGGGATCCTTAAGAGCATCATCTACTTTCTCAAGGTTCCAAAGATGAAACAAAAGAGAAATGTTGGCGTAAAGCAGCTAGATGAGACCGAAAGGTAACTCCCTTTCAAAGACTCCCAAGGATGTTGTCAACGGGGTGATCCCGCTTGAATCGCTTTGTCGTAGTCGGGGTGATCAACGCCTTTTGCTTATTCTTCTTGATCTTCATCATATTCATCATCGCCTTCAAGAATTGGAGCAAGATCAAGTGGTTGAACAGTGATGCAGTGGATCAGTTGTTGCCGAGGTAGGTGGCGCGGCATTGCCGCTGCTTGGTGCAGTCGCCAAGCTTGCCAGCATACTTCCACCGGGCGTGTGCTTGCTTGGTCATTGAGTACGTCAAATGAATCTTGTGCAAAGAACAACCGGTGGATCCTTCTCTTCATTTGCTTGATCTTCTTGAGGCCTTATATCACTTATAGCCAATTGCTTGATTGCCTCACAAGGTGGATCCTCCTTTCCTACAACACTTTGATCAACTTGCTCTACTTGAGAGCCATTAGATTCATCAAATGTCACATCTATAGTGATTTCAGCCCTACCGGTGGTTTGGTTGAAAACACGATAGACATGCTCATTTGACCCGTAACCAAGAAGAAAACCTTCATCAACTTTAGGTGCAAACTTAGAGGTTCGGGACCTTTTGTTCAGAATGAAACACTTGCACCCAAACACCCTAAAGTATGACACCTTAGGCTTGTTACCGGTTAAGAGCTCATATGAAGTCTTCTTGAGTTTCTTGTGTAAGTAGAGGCGGTTGATGGCATGACAAGTGGTGTTGATGGCTTCACACCAAAAGATGTCTGAAGTCTTGTATTCATCAAGCATCGTCCTTGCCATCTCTATGAGTGTACGGTTCTTCCTCTCTACTACACCATTTTGTTGAGGGGTATATGCAAAATGAGAACTCATGCTTGATGCCCTCTTCATCAAGATACTCTTCAACTTGGGTGTTCTTGAATTCGGTCCCATTGTCACTTCTTATTCTCTTGATAGGGAGATCAAATTCTCTTTGTGCCCTCTTGATGAAGGTTTTCACCTTGTCTTGTACCTGACACTTATGAAAGAGATCCATGTGTATCAACTCCAATGGTTGAGTAGTGGTCATCACGCTCTTTGGTGGGTGAGGTGCACCTACTTGCTTTCCAGCTTGGTTTTTTTTTGAGGGGATGCTTTCCAGCTTGGTAAGGTCCACATATCTTTTCCTTATCAAAATCAACATTGGTTAGCCCAATAATGTGGTTGTCTATCTGTAGTTTGGCCAAGTTTCTCATGCCAACATGTGCTAGACGGCAATGCCATAACCAGCCCATGCTAGATTTTGCCATTAAACAGGTCTCAAGCTTAGCCTCACTTTTGTTCAAATCAACTAAGTAAAGTTTATTCTTGAGTTTTCCTGTAAAGACAACAGAGGAATCCTTCCCTGCGAAAGACTTCCACACCAACCCTCCGTAAAGAGACAATTGTAGCCTTTCTCACAAAGTTGTGAAACCGACATCAAATTGTATCCCAACGAATCTACATGCAGAACATCAGAGATGTCATGCTCAGATGTGATAGCAACCTTACCAAGACCAATCACACTTCTCACATCATCATTTCCAAACCTTATGTGAACATACTCCTTTCTCCGGTCATATGATTTTGTACAAAATTTGTCAAACACTCAACTTGACCCACCGGAGGAGTATGCCTGCAAAACAAGTTTAGTTCACAAGTTTAGGTCCCCTAAGATTCTTGGGACCTTTTACCTTTGTCACAAGAACTTTGGGAACCCAAATAGAGGTGTTACAGTAAAGTTTTCTTTCATTGCCCAAGTACTTTGCAAACACCTCCCCTTGTTGTTTGCCTTCACTTCAAAGCAAGGATTGGAGTCCAGCTTGCTTGCTTTTGCCTTTGCTTGATAGGAGTGACCCTTTGGAACAGCCTGCACAAGATTTTGTGACTTCTGGACTTTCTTCACAGGCTTTTGGACCATCTTCTTGGGTCTATTCTAAACTGAGGCAGTGTAGGTGACCTTCCCTTTCATTGGGGGCGCGGCACTACCGCTGTGTGGCGCCCAGTCTGCAGCTCAAAGTTGGCTTGTGTCCAGCGCTCTATGCAGGTCTCTCTGTACCTACTATGCCTTTGCTCAAGAATTTGACACATTCAACAGCATTGATCAGCCTTCGACCATTGGTTTTGTTTCCATGCTTGTGTCCAAGTCCATCCTTGATTCTTGGATTTCTCCCATCAATGTAGTTTGGCTTCTTAGAAACTCCGGACTTGTTGCTCACTGCTTGCTTGCTGATTTCACTTTCCTTCTTTTACCAAAGCAAAGGAGCGTAGTGATCTCTTTCTCCATTGCTTTCATGTTGGCAAGGTTGGTGGCATATGTATCCATATCAACATTGTAACATTTTCCACAACCTTGACTAGTGGAAGGAGTAGAAGTATTCTTTGTGGCTAGGAGATGTGAGTTGCTCTCACTGAGAATGCTATGTTCATTTTCAAGCTTCTTTTGCTTGTCTTGCAAGTCACAATATTTCCCATTTAGGGTGACCATAGCCATCTTAGTAAGAGCATGGTTTTCTTGCTCATTAGCTAGGCTCTTTTTTGCAAGGAAGCCACCTCACTTCTCTTAGCTACAAGAGCATCCTTGTTATCAACATAGAGCTTTTCAAGTCTATCAAGTTGACTATCTCTAGTTGTAACTCCGCTTTTGGGTACTTTCTAAATCTGCCATTAGTTGAGCAAGAAAGCATCTAGTCTTTGGATCTAGGTTCTTGGTGAGTCTTGCATATTCTTCATCATCACTAGATTCATCTTCACTAGAGCCTTCACTAAGATCACTAGATTCATCACTAAGAGAGGGAGAAGGTTTGGGTTTGATTTTACCTTCTCATGCTTGGCCATAAGACAAACATGAGTGGAGTCATTGTCCTCATCCTCATCATCGATCATGTTGTTGAAGAGCTTGGGTGTAGAGGTCTCTTGCATAGCAAATGTTGCAACATGGACTTCCTCTTCACTTGACTCTTTGGTTGAATCCCACTCATGGCCGACGTGAGCTTCACCCATGTTCCTTCCCTTTCTCTTGTAGTCTTGCTTCTTGTCTTTGCCATTGTCCTTCTTGGATTTGTTGTTCTTGTTCTCATAAGGACAATCGACAACAAAATGCTCGGTGCTGCCACAGTTGAAGCAAATCCTCTTTTTCTTGTTTGGGAATCTTCGTTGCACCATTTTGTAGCCATATGGTTTCATCCCCTTCCCATACTTCTTCATGAATAGGGCCATGTCATTAATCTTCTTGTATTCAGCCCCATCATCTTCATCATCGCTGAGGAAGAGGTTGCATCTATGTTCTCTTGTATTTTCTTCATTTTCTTGTCTTGACTTGTTGGTGCTTGTTTGCTGCCCTTGACCTTGTTGGAGGAGCTTGGCTTACTTGTCTTGGTTGCCTTGAGAGCCACATCCTTGATCTTGACCCCCTTGTTGGCATTTGTTAAGTGCTAAAAGAATATGAAGGATTCTGCAACGCACAGAACACCTACCATTGTAGCTAGGGATGAGTATTCTAGAGTATCGTATCCACATGGAAGCTTTGGCTAAAGAATCTAATAAGTCACAATCATGTATCCACTAACTTAGCAAACCACTAGACTATAGTGAGGGGGTAAATGGTTAAGGGATAAGTAACTGTCAAAGCATAAAATAATAAGCTACCTTAAATGTCAAAGACTAATCAAGAGGTCAAATGGAGAGATCAAGGTTCCTGGGTAATTCTCTATTACTTAGGTTCTATGATAGCAATTACACTATTGCACTTTGGAACAACAATGCCTTTCTGGTTCTCGAATAGACTGGGAAGAAGTAACCGGGAGAAGGTTGCCTAAAGCTCTACGAAAACACCAATCCGAACGTGGTGGACTACACAGGCCTTTACAGAGTCAAGCCACCCCTAGGGCTACCACAACTATCCGTGGGATTGGGCACAATCTCAGATAACCTATAGCCTAGACACCATGTCTATACTATAGATTACTACTCTAGCTACCATGAATAACTAGAGCACTCAATACGAGCGGAGATCCCATGCAATAATATAACAACTATACTTAACCATATATAGAAAGCATAAAGTAATAGAGAAGATAAATATATGAATCATAAGTCTTGTAGAGAAGATATAAAGACATACCATACTCTGAAGACATCTCCAGAACCAAAGTATAGTTCAACTCTCCTTTAGTCTTGATTAGATCTAAGTTAGATCTAATCTACTTCTAATTACATGGCTAATCTAGTTCTAATCTGATGAGGACATCGCCACGCTGGACACGTCTACACCACGGTCTTCCCCAAGCTACAATTCGTCTCCAACTCCGCTTCCACGTCACCCTCGGATTCAGCAGACACGTCGTCATTGTTTTGGGTCATAACTTCCTCATACGATATCGAAAACGGGGCGATCTTGGACTCTATGGAAAGGGGACGACGACGCCGTCGTTTTGGATCTGGTCCCAGCCCCAGATGCCTCGTGGATCATTCTGTGTGACCACGGAAAGGTGCTGCGTCACCTGTTTTGGGCCAATTTGGTCATGTATCGTGTCGGGCCTTAAGCCCAAGTTGTGGACGCCCAACCCCTGGCCGCCCTCAACCCTAGGTCGTGTCTTAGACTATAAACACAGCCGCCGCCACTGCTAGATACTTGGGTTTTGTTTAGTTTAAGTTTTCCATCGAGAAACTTGATTGATTCATTGTACTCGTGAAGATTATTCCGACTACAGTAATCCAGGGCCCCTGTTCTTGTTCTCCACACCTGTGGCAATTAGTCCTTTTGTGATCCGAACTCGAACACCAATCAATTCTGCTCGTCATTCATATTTGCAATATTCGATTATGCGTTCTTAACTGTTCTTGCTTGTGTTCTCGATTCACTGGCGAAAGCCTTCTTGGCGAGGTCAATCAAGTCGTGCTTGGTTGATAACCATTGAGCGGTGGTGTAGCGGTTGCGGGGGTCGAGTTTGTGATTGATTCTCGCCGGACCGTCAACGCCGAAGTTCTCCACCAATCGATTTACATCACAGACCTCACGGAAGATCGGGCCAGACCCTATCATAATCTCTACTTCTACTTCACTAATCCCTTAGAGAGACAGATCCATTCAAGGGATCCCTCTACAACTAAGAGTTAATGAGATAGAATGAGAATATAATTAAATAAAAAAATAATAATAATTCCATAGGCCTAGGGTCTATATATAGGGTCTTCTTATGTCTCTTCAAACTTTCAAAAAGCAATGTGGTACTAATCCTTTCACCATATCTCATTATAATATAAATATGTCTTCATGGGCCTTGATGACCACCGGATCAAACCGGCCTTGGCAACGGTAGATACAACCTCAAAGTCGGTTACAAACCAACCTACGAAGATGAGCCGGATTTGGTATTGTAGCCCGGCGGCCGGCCCAAATGCCACCGGGCGGCCGCCAAAGCCGTAGTCTCCCTCTCGGCCTCTCGTCTCCCCCCGTGTCTTCTCGGTATCTTCTAGAGTGTTTTAGTCCACTTTTCGGGTTGAGTTACTTCACGGTCAAGTCCGGGTCATCGTATGGGATGTATATTCCTAACTTTCTCCATTCTTCTCTCGATTTATCCGTTAAGTCCCTAAAGATATAAATCACCAAAGCTCGTGGAATTATGTTAGTAATACCCCTAGTCTATGTTGATATTCATTTTATGCCCTTATTTCATATTTAGTTGACTATTAATATTATGCTATAATAGGTGTCAACACCCCTCAAGCTTTGCTTGCAACTCCCCAAGCTTTCTTCTTTCATTTGCCTCCTCTCTTTGCATGTCATAGGTGAGCAGCCTACCAAGCACATCATTTGGAGTGAAGTGCTCAAACCTCTTCTTGTCACGAATCAAGGTGACCACTATGTCATTTCTAGATGTGTATGCTTCAAGCATAATTTTGACAACAGTGTGGTCATCTAGATCCACATCTCCAAATCCTCTAATCTTGCCAACTAGCACCATCAACCGATCAAACATCTCTTGAGCTCCTTCTCCATCAAGGATCACAAACCGGTTGAGCTTGGCCTTCAACAAGTCAATCTTGGCCATTCTTACTTTGTCAACACCTTCATGTGCAAGCACTAGAGTGTCCCAAATCTTCTTTGCTTCATTGACATTCATCACCCTATTGTACTCATTGCCTTCTAGAGCACTAAGTAGGATGCTTGTGGCATGACCATTGATGTGGGCAGCTGCTAGCTCATCATTCGTTGGCTCCTTGGGGTTCACCGGTGGCTGAAATCCACTGCACACAACCTCCCAAAGACCGGGGTGAAGGGCGCTAAGATAGGCTCTCATCAAGTGCTTCCACTTGGCATAGTTGGTCCCATCGAAACGGGGCAACTTTCTCGTGGGCACATTGATGAAGGACTTCTTATCGCAGTTAGTCAAATAAGAAGAATAGTTGAAGGATATCGCAACAAACTTGTTGTTGATGACGCCGCTCTCTTTCCTTCTTCTTTTCTTTCTTCTTCTTGTTCTTGTTGTAGGAGACATCATCATCTCCATCTTCGAGCTACTTGATAGCTCACTTGACTCCGCTTCTTCTTGCCTTTCCTTCTCTCTTTGCTGCCCTCTTTAGCAACTCTTGCCTCACGAATCATCTTTCTTTGTTCTTTTCTTTGAAGCTTCTTGGCGAGCTTCAAGCTAGCTTCCTCTTCTAGCTTTTTCTTTTCCCGCTCTTGCCTTCTTGCGGTTTGTCTTGCTTGCCTCGCAGCTTTTCTCTCGTGGTCGGTAGCGTCACCTTTGATGGTGCTCTCACTAGCCGTACCGAGAGAAAGCTTGCTGCTGCTAGCCTCCACCTCCTCCACGGGAATGGTGGACTTGTCTCCTCTATTCGATCCCTCCGGTGTCTCCATACTTCACGTGGTGAAGCGTATACGAAGTATCCTAGCTCTGATACCACTTGTAGGATCTGATAGAAGCCTAGAGGGGGGGTGAATAGGCTTACCCCCGAAAATCAACCTGTTAAAACTCAAACACACTATCACTACAGAGATGCGCGGCAAGACGCCACAAAGGCGTGGCAATCGCCGCAAGTGAATGAAACCGGACAGAGACAGAGAAGTGAACCGAGGTTTGTCTCGGAAGGTCGGCGCTGCACCGCCTGCCTCTCACGTGAGTCCGAAAGCACCACCAAATGTAAATCCACGAGCCGGAGTTTGGTGCTCAAGGTTTCGCTTGTTCCCGCACTCAAATACAACACGTACTACTAGCCAAAGGTGGCGTAAAACCCGAAGAACAAAGTAGATCGGGTCGAAGCCCTTTCTCACAAGACAATATATGCAAGAATAGTAAAGGGAACAGGACACGTAGATTTGACCTGTGGTTCACCGCGCCACACAGGTCGGGCTACGTCCACATTGTTGAGGTTGCCACACAAGGCTTAGCTTGCCCACCGGCTTGCTTTTTCCCTCGTTCACAAGTCTAGGAGTTAACCCTAGAGATGTGGGGTAATATATTGCTGTAGAGTGAGGTTACAAACCTCCCAAGGCTGCCACACGAAGGGGGCAAGCTCAAGGGTGACACCTAGCCGTCTAGGAGCAAGCTCCAAGAGTAAAGAACCCTAGGGTTCCGGCCAAACGTGAACCAAATGCTCTTTTGAGTGGGGGAAGTAGTAGATCCGGTCTCCAATTGAATTTTACAGCTATTTCCTTCAAGAATCCCTGGTGGGAGGTGAGAGATTGAGTGGGGAGCTCAAGAAACTTCAATGGAGGTGAGAGAGAGAGAGAGAGAGAGAGAGAGAGCAAGAGGTGCTCCCGGGTGTTCTCGTCATGAGGAAGAAGAAAGAGTGAGCCCCGTGACACCCCAATTTTTGCCTCTTTTTTTAAAATAGAGTTAAATTGATTTATCTTGATTTTTGTGCTCATGAAACGTAGGGAAATAAATAATTTTCATCAAATTAAAATTTATCATAAGGCTAGAAACATGCTTTTGCATACATGCCGGTGCACAATATTTATTGTAATGACTGGGTTTTGGTTGGTTTTGAAAAGGAAATCAAATTCATTTGAAAATGGGATTTGAAAGTTGTTTAAATAAAAGAAAAGGGATTTATTTTCATTCCTCTTTCTCTTCCCGGCTTTTGGCCCATGTCTCCTTGCAGCCCACCTCGCGCCCAAGCTTACCCCGACTCGGCCTCTCCCCTCAGGCCAACCAAATTCCGCCGGCTCCTCCTCTCCCGGCCGGGCGCCCTCATGGGCCGGCCCATTTGGCTGCCAGAAGAGCGCCAGCCTACGGCCCAGTTAGCCACAAAGAACGGCGGCCCAAAGACTGGGCCGAGCGGACCCAATTGGCCGGGCGAGGTGGAGTCGTCCCCCGACCTCCAAACACGCGGTGACGCCGCCGGCCGTCCCACCCGAGAGCGCTGCTCCCGAGGGATCCCCCGCCGGCCTATAAGAGGCGAGGCCCGACCCCCTCGCGCTCCCTGGGAACCCTAGCGCGAGCCGCCACCGAGCACCCAAACCCTAACCCTAGCCGCGCCGCCGCCCGAGCCGACGAGCGCCGCCGCCGACCGATCTCCTCGCCGCGTTCCGCCGCTGAGATCGCCCCACGTTTCACACGAGGCGAGGAAGCCGCCAAGCATTCGTGATCACCCCCTTCCCCGCTCTCCCGCTGCTGCGCCGGTGACGCCGCCGCCGCCCGCGCCACGCCCGATCTCGCCGCCGCCTCGCCGGTATCCGCCGCCGCCGCCGTCACGCTTATCTCGAGTTCGCGAGGTCGAGATCTACGCCCCCATGCCTTCCGCGGCGCCGAATGGACCACCGAGCGCCGATCCGTGTACTCCGGCGTCTCCTCCGCCGCTCGACGATGCGCCGCCAGACGCTGCCTCCCGGGCGACCCACCCCACCGCCGGTCCCAGCCTCGTCCGATCCGATCGGACGATCCAGATCTAAACCCCCGCGACCGGCCAATACGGGTCAACACGGCCCAAAGCCAAGACCCACGTAGCCACGCCACCGCTTATGTCACCGCCACGTGTGCCACGTAAAGCGCCCGTCGCCACGTGTCGCGAGACCCCAATCCAACCCGGGTCAAGCCGAGTCCACCCCCGCCGCCTACGTAAAAGCCCCCGTGGTTTTGCTATTTTGCATCGAGGTCCACCGCAGCTCAAACTTAATTAGATAATAGCCCCCGCCTTGGTCAAGCTTTTATGTGTTAGACCCTCGACGGCTATAGTTAATCAAGGTCTAGCCCTTGTTTCCTCGCAGATATACCCCTAGAACACGCTTTTGGCCATAACTTTGTCGCTTTTAAATCCTTTTGACCCGCTCAAGTTGCGTTAGGTTCATAACGA
Organism: Hyparrhenia diplandra; assembly: GCA_015847255.1. Taxonomy (NCBI): domain Eukaryota; kingdom Viridiplantae; phylum Streptophyta; class Magnoliopsida; order Poales; family Poaceae; genus Hyparrhenia; species Hyparrhenia diplandra. The sequence continues at coordinate 135,855 of JADLZK010010521.1, read as the reverse complement.
CGTAAGCTACGTGTTTGTAGTGTTGTTAACCGTGTTTCGAACTGTTCAAATTTAAAGTTTGATAAAGTTTGATTTAAATTTGTTTTACTAAAGGAAATCTTGTTTAATTCATAACTTTCACGTTCTAGCTCTGATTTTCGTGATCTTTACGTCTATGTGATCGTAGCGAGACGTAGATTTGATTTATAAGCCTTGTACCTTGTTTTTATACTGTTGGTGTAATGTTCTAATATAGTTCTATTATTTGCTTCGTGTATGATTGCTCGGATGCTTGTATGGTGAATTATGACGTTGTCCAGTCGGTGAGCTTTGCGTTGGTGTTCTACGAGAAGTTGTTGATCAAGTGGTCAGTGAGAAGTTCGTGGAAGATCAGGAATTATTTGAAGACCAGGATTCTCAAGAGTTCTTTGAATTATTGAATAAGAAGGAATCTCAGTTTAAGGCAAGTATAGCATGGGACTATCCTTGTTACCTATACACTTTATAATCATGATTCATATGCATGTGTCCACCTTGACAACCTAGAGATTATAACATAGTTATTGTTATCTTGTACCTTGTTGCCTATGGGAATGTTTGCATATGGGTAGTATATTGCTAGTGCTCAACTTTATATAAACATGATATAATGATGACTATGATATATACAATGGTTTGTATGAGATGATGTTTACCATGGATCATAGGGCAAGAGCTCATGCTTTTACATGATGCACTTGGCTCTCCATAAGGACTTATCCTTTGGCAAAAGCCGGGACTTACAAATGCATACCGTGGGGGTTATATGGCTCACGACTTTAGTCGGTCAACGGACCTCTCCTATCTTGTCGTGGTTACCCCGTTTGTGGCGCAAATGGGGGAAGGTCGATCATGGGAACCTCAAGGCCAAGCAGTTGGATCCTACTGAAGAACCATTGAATCCTAGCGGCTTTGACATTTTAGAAGAACAATTGAAAGACTTTATATGATTCTTGGTGTATTGGGCCTTGCTAACCCATGCATTTGAGAATCATGACTCACGTTGAAAGTGTACACCTCTCAAGCAGAGTTTGATCAAACCGATATATCGCCATGCTCACTTCGGCCACGAGCGGCCCGGAAAACTGGAAGGAATAGTGGTTCTTTGGATGAGTATGAGACATGGATTTAAGTTGATGGTGACTACGATGATGGTGTTGACGATGGAGACTTGATGACTTATGGTGCTCTTAATTATGATGTGGGAATATATGGGGCTTAAGCATAACTTCTTGATTAATTAATGTTAAAAGTTGACCTACTAAAATGCTTACCGCAGTTAAACCAGTGTCTATCCATTTGAGCTTCATAACCCCATGTTATATTTGCTGAGTTCGACATGGACTCACCCTTGCAATTTCCCACTCAAACCAGGATGTTGCAAGATTAGTAGAGTTCTCAAGGAGTCGCTTGTGATCAACCAAATCGCTTGGTCCCTGTGGTGTGGAGGCTTCATTCTAAGATCGAGAGTGTCTTTCCGTTGTTCGCTCTTTGAGGTTATTTTCTTGTATTAAGTTTGTTATATATTAAGCATTATGTTTTGATATTCCTTTAATTGTAACTATATGTGAGATTTGACTTCCTGGGCTCACATATGGTGTGTATCTGGTTTTGTTCTTAAAACCGGGTATGACAGAGCCAGTGACCATTGTGGGAGGGGTAGAATGTTTAGAGAACTTGGTCCACAGGTACCCGAGAATCCTAGGATCCCTCTTAGTAGTACGACATTTCCTAAACTCAAGATTCAAAATATAAAAATAATTTAAACACCTTGATCCGAAAACACCATCATCTAGCTTATTTGGTGCCTTTGGACCTGTTCATCAACTCCACATTTTAGTCCCTCGCATGTCATCTTCAGAAAATCTCATTAGTCCCCTAATTCGGTGGACATCAACGCCAAAAACCCACTTAGAGCTTGATTGCACTTACAGAGATTTATTCACAAAGCCCTTACCAATCCCCACATTTCACAATGTGTTGTTGAGATTGGCATGCGATGACTTTGAGAGTTGCAAGGTTCAGGAGGAGACTCCTTTTGAAACTATAACCTGTTCAAAATATCATATTGTACTCTTTTTCTCTATGAGTTTTTTTTTTCTCACATAGGTTTCTCATAAGAGGTTTTTAATGAGGCAATTGTTGGTATTTGTTAGCTTACAGAGAAATATAGATCCGCAAGCGCACGGATGTCCAAAGTGAGCATTTCACCCGAGGGTTTTAAATATCGAATCCACGAGGAAGACAAGATAAATAATTCAATTGATTAAAGACAGTGATAGAAGACTAATTAGATTTTGTAGTATTTAACATATACTTAAACAAGGTGAGCCAATAATAATAATAATAATAATGATAAGGTATATGAGACAGTAGAGGTGCACGTGGTGAGTATAGGATAAGATTAATTCCTAGTAAGATTAGGATTGGATTTATGACAAAGGGACAGTTCTTAGGTAGCATACAAAGAATCTACAAAATGTTTAGACAGGCATAGCATAAGATCATATATATATCAAAACCATAAATAAGAATGTGCACCCCGAAGATTACTTAAGAAAATCAGAACGAAACAAGATAATCCCAAAAACCATTATCGACTAGTCTTATACACGGGGATGGATTGCAAAGGACTCAATAGTGCTTTTCACCACTACGATCTACCACACGACCCGGCATATAAGGTGAATCATGCAAGTAAATTATATCTAAGCACCATGCTTACATACTTTCTACTACCTAGCACACAAACCTGTAATATACTAGAGCTCTACAAATAAGCGCCATGAATTATCATGAATAATGATCATATCAAATATGCTATGACTAGAATAAAGTATAAGTAGACTAATTGCATACATAGTAATGAAATAGCACAAAGGTGTATGAGAACAATAATAATATTGATCCATAGTGTAACTTACGTATCCGCAACCGGAGCAGATGCTCTCTCTTCTCTAAACTCGACTTTCTATGTAAACTAGGCTCTAGATTAGAGCTATGAATTAGCTATCCTATCTCTTGGTGTCTCCTCTTCTACTCCCTGTCTTGGCTTCTTCTTGATCTCCTTCTTGATGATGACTTGAGGCTTTCGATCGATTGATTGATGAGACAAGTGGGTCCGGGGTCATTTATATATGGGTCTTCTTATGTCTCTTCAGCTTCAGCAGCGATGTGGTATTAATCTTTGATCCATCTCGTGCTCCCACCGACGTCATTGGATTAAACCGACATTAAACAACCGGTTTAGATTGCGCCTTAGAGGCGGTGGAGGAAGGTTCCGAAACCGGGTCGTCAGAGTCGCCACGCAGGCCGATCGCCCCATTATTGGGCGATCGGCCCTGAGGGAGTCCCCTCCGGGTCCCGCCGCGTGCGTCGTGGGCTTCCGGAGTCTTCTAGATGATGTTTTCTTCGGTGTCAAGTTTCGCTCACGCCGGAGTAATCCGAGCCTTCTAGACTTGTTTCGAGTTGGATTGCGCTATGCGTACGCTCGGTCGTATGCCACGCCATTTCTGCTGTTTTTCCTCGTTAAGTCCCTCAGAAATCACAACTTTACCAAAACTCATGGAAATCATTAATAGAAACCCCTAATAAGATTATCTAATTATATTTTAGTTCTTTTCCATGAATTGTTGATACATAAAAATATGAGTTAGTGAGCATCAACAAAGAATATCAATACAAGTTCATATGTCATATCTCTTGTTTTCCCCCACAGGGGTTTTTGTTTGGGATATCAAAGACATAGCCTATGTCATATCTTCTCGCTTTTCCACCATAGGGGTTTTTGAGAAGGTATCAAAGACATATTATTACAATTATGATCCTCACATCATATTTATTGTTCTCTAAACTTGATCATGGGTTTTTTCCTTTCAAGGTTTTTCCCCATACAAGTTTATAATGAGACAATAATCAAATATGCCATACCATTTAATCCTTTGTTTTTCCCAATCGGGTTTTAAGGAGTTTTAATGACATATCTACACATATTTCTCCTCATTTTTCCCCATAGGGTTTTTGGAGAAATTACTTAATACATTTATCTCAAAGACGAATTCGATCAAGGGGGAGTGTTATAATAAATGGGAATGGAGGCAAGGACATATTTGATGTACTCAAGTCCGCCCCGTATGGTTAAGCTTACCCCGCTTTAATAGTACTAAACTTTGTCATGAACCTACCATAAATGAAGTCGTAGGCTTTGTTCTTATCTTTTGTGGTTGAAAATCATTAGATGCCCCAGTGCATTGTATTAGACTCGCAGGTCTTGTACCGGGAAAAATTGCCCTGATATCTCTTCTAATACCTAAAGGGACATTTTTGCTAAAATAGATAGAAGATTTTGAAGGTTAGGGTCCGACTCGAGCGCTGGCGTAAATCACGAGGTTGGTTTTAATAGTGTTTGCTTCTTGAGTTGAGGCCTTTCCACAAAGGATTAGATCATCTGCAAAAAGTAAAGAGTGTATAGGTGGTGCCCCGGTCCCCCAGTGACCCCACCAAAGTTGTTCCGACTTACGCTTTTCCCCGCAATCTAATAGATAGTTCATTAATAGCAATTATGAATAAGTAAGGGGAAAGGGGGCAACCTTGTCGTAGACCTCTTTGTGATGCAAAGAAATTGATTGGCTCATCATTGGTGTTTTCACCCTCGTTTTTTTAACTTTGTATTTTTACCCTCACTTTTTCAAGACGAAGGAAAGTTTACCCCTATTCTGTTATGTACCCCTAACGGTGTTACAAAGGACAATGTTGCCCCCGCCGGGCCGGTGTGGATGATGCGCTTCACCGTCCTAGATTCCTCACAATGCCGGAGGATCACCCGCGCCATGTCCAAAGTTGCCTCCACCGTGTTCTTGTATCGCATGTGTGTGTCGAAAGTGCCGACCAATTGAGTCATAGAGGTCGACCCTCGAACGGACGCCCGGGACCAGCCGCTAGAGCAGCACCCAATTTCTCCTCGTCGCCGGAATCGCACACTAATCTGTCACCCAAATACCCGCCATTGCGCCATAATAGAGCATCTCAACTAGCACAAAATTAATTGATGGACGGATATGCCGTCTGCGCGCTTGCATACCGATTTTCCGAGGCGTGGCGTGGACGATGTAGCCTCTCTCCAGAAGCTTCTTGACGAGCCAGGAGCCGCCGTCGCCGAAACCCTAGCGGGCGATGCGGCCTTCACCATTGGGGAGAGGGCGACGGGGAGTCTCGAGGGAGGGGGCAAAATGAAGTGTGCAACGGGCTCTAGCGGCGGCGGGAGAAGACCTGCTTCGGGCTCAAATGGCGGCGGCGCTTCTCGCGGCGCAGCGCTGCCTCGCGAGTCGCGACGGAAAAAAGAGAGGCCACAACCTTCTTTTGATGGGAGGGATAAGGTGAAGGGGTAATTTTGTCTTTTCCTACCCTTCTCTATTTCTTTTTTCGCCATTTAATAGCAATAGTAGCAACGGTGTTAAAAACATGGGTAGACGGAGCTTTCGTTCCGAAAAAACAAGGGTAGAAATGCAAAATTAAAAACGAGGGTAAAATCACCATTGGGGTATAAAAGAAGGGTAGAATCACCAAATTCCCATTAGATTAATAAAACTGTTTTGACGACCTAGCCTGCGAAGAGCATCAACAATAAAATTCCATTCTAATCTATCAAAAGCCTTGGCTAGATCTATCTTAAGAAGGAATGCCTGGGATTTCCAATTGCGCAAATTAAAGGAGTGGATGATTTCCCCTGTGTAATGATAACATTGGAAGAAATGTGCCTATGAGCTACGTAAGTCGACCGAGCTTGATCAATGTAACCAGGGAGGTGCTCCTTCGCCTATTGGCCAAAGATTTGGTGATAACTTATGTAAATGACATTGCAAAGACTTATGGGTCTAATATCTATGGGAAGGGTTGGCTAAGTAATTTTGGGGATGAGGGTAACGAAGGTTTTATTAATCTCAGAGGGAGGATAGCATTAGAATAGAATTGTTTTTTTTAAGAATTACACAAGCAAACGCAGACACTCACAACACGCACGCACACTCACCCTCTATGAACACGCACACTCACCCTCTATGAACACACGTGACGCAAACCCTACCCCTATGAGCACCTCCGGGACCGGGCAAATGCAAAAATCCGAGATTCTCGAAGTCACCATGGGCACCTCGTCGCCGACGGAACATCGCTACCACTTAATGCACAACGCCGGTAAATCCCGAGAAAATCTCAAGAAAAGGTGCGAAAGCACCGTGATTTGAACCCCAAGGGTAGCGCCTCACCGACCGCCCCTACCATTGGACTACAAGCCAATTCACATTAGAATAGAATTGTTGAATTACCTTGGGTGGGAATGGGAGCAGAGGGCGTCTGCTGGGCCTTCCCTAAAGGCCCATCGAGAGCGCGGGCAAAGAGCGACCCATAGGCAAAATAGCTTATTTCCTTTTTAAGAAAAAAAATAGGCAAAATACCTCGTGCACAGTTGTTTTGCCTACCGAATACAGGCTCCAAGCCGTTCGCTGTGCTGTCGGTGTTCGACTAGAAGACAAAAGGCTAGCTTTGCAAGGTGAACAGGGCAGACTGATGACAAACCAAGCATGCCATAATTCGCTCGGTCGTCGCAGGCACGAGACAAATTATTTTTTTCAATGGCTTTGGCTCAAACCGAGTGTCATTTTACTTTGCTCATCGATCATCTAAACAATATATTTTATGTTAGGTTGCAAAACTGTAGGACATGTAATTTACATGGATTTTAGTATGAACATGACTTCCGAAGGGGTTTTATTCTTCAGGCATAGCATGCTTAATAAATATACAATATATGATTACATATACAACAATTGCACGGCCTGCCGAAATAAATCTGCTACACCAAGGGACTAGATGGGTGAAACCACTATGGCCTAATTTGAAAGAAATGGTGAGCCAAACCTGGGGAGGGTGAACCTCCCATTGATAACTAAATGCCTTATTCAAATAGCATCCCCAAGGTTTGCTAACCCTGGAAAAAGACAGGGATTATAGGGGATTTGAGTTTCCATACTAGCCATAAACATGGTTTCTCTGGCTTCTTGACCAGTTGAAAAGAAGCCCTATCAAAGAGGGCTTTCATTTACAAGGGGCGTTTTATTATTCTTCAGTTAAAATCGGCCAGCTGCCCAGTATTTTGTTTTGTATAGCATAGTTTTTTTTTTTTTTTTTTTTTTTTTTTTTTGAGGGTAACCCCATTTTCATTATGAGTTATGACATAACGGAAATACACTGTTTGAGTTTGAACAGAAAAGAACAGAAGGCAGGCTAAAAAGTATCAGGACTTGCTCCACCATTGAGCAGCCAAACAGAGAAAGCTTGAGAGCATAACCTACCAGAGGGACTTAGCTAAAGATTTTAGACATTCCACAAAAGAATGAAGACAGATAGAGTTCCAAAACAGTCACTTGATTGCGGGAACACCATTCTTCAGAGAACGAACACTGAAAAAGTATAGCAGTGTTCTGGTCCAGTTCCAGCATCTATCGTGTATTATACTTCAGTTAACTTCAAGCGTGGAACAACATTCATCGCATGCAATTCCTGAAATAGAAAATCAAAGGAATTTACACAATGAAATCAAATGCATGGTAACTTGGTTTATCAACAATCAAGCATGGCATAGCTATACCCTACATGTACTAGCAGAATTAGTTAAGGTAATACTGACAAAATTCCTCATAGTATAACTTGACTTTCCCCTACCAAGAAATGAGATCTATCATTTAGGAATGGGACCAATACTAGGATAGTTCATTTGGGTTAAGTATATTGTGCAATTTTGTGCAGGTACCAGGCAGATTTATAAAGAGAAATAAGCGGGCTGATAAAGAGCTCCAATATCTCCAACGAAATTACAATAGCTCTAACATGTATTTGTCTAAAAAAAAAAATCTGCCAAAAAGAAAAAACTATGCATGCAAACAGGCCAATTCCAAATATACCACTTTAGACTAGTGCACAAGGCTTAAAAATGCTAGAATGGCATTGGCATTGCTACACTTCATTTGTGAGTAGTAGCATAATATCAAGGTGGCAACGAAGTAAAGACTCACAGAAAGTTCTAGGATGGTTTCATTTTAGAGAAAAAAAAAACTAAAACAACCTGCATTTTGGGAACTAAACAAAGTAGTCCATATAAGGGATATTAATCTTAACAAAAAATTCAAACACAAATGATCCATTAGCACATACACCATATGGGTACTATACCTGAAAAAAAAATGTTTCTAATTCTTTGTGGCAGTAGTCTTAAAGAAACAAGTACATTGCAGGGACAAAATAAATCAGGTTCCATGAGTAAAGCAATACATTACACTGTTATATGCAGTACCTGGAACAAAAGCTTGCAAGCATATGGCAGCCTCATCTTGGCCATATTTTTTTCCCTGTTTTTGCACATTGAACAGTATGCAGTCTTCAGTTTATGGTTGTAGTAGCCTATCAAGCCACATTTTCTGCAAACCTGGAAAAAAAATTCACATTCGTACACAATGTGAGACCATAGCAATACCCATTGGGGAAAAAAAAGGAGTGCTTCATGATACTAGTTGAGTAATTAATGACATAAATAACAGAAATTGGCAACTGGCCATTGGTCTAAGTTAGAATATGAATTAGGTAACACATGATACAACAGTTTTTCTCAACATCCACCCATAGATGTTCCTAGGTGTGGAAGAAAACAAACATTTTGGAGATAGGTTAAACAGAGCATTATGCCTTTCACATTTTTCTTTCCTTTTTCTCCCCAAACCAGCACTAGTCATCTCAAAACCTACCAGCAGACTCAGGTTTGTCTCTCAAAGCCTAAACTATTTCTAGTTTCACATTTTTTTTTTCTCAAAAACAAAAATTAATTATGATAATGACAGAAACAGTATTATGGAATGCAAAAAACAAAAAATCGATTATCTCCAGTTTTTTTATTATTTCTGTGTTCACTTTATTCGGGTAATGTTTTTGTTGTCACTTTATCCTAATATACAACAAGAGCTCAGAAACAAGCCCAAGTGAATGAGATTTTTGTTCTAGTGTAAATGGAAAGTAGTATGACAGGTGGACTAAAAGGAGAAGGTCAAAATGTTCTTTTTATAACTCAACTGTATTATATGAGTCCTTGGGACAAACTACAAAACCACAATGTGCTGCAAACAGAATCAACTAGTGGGATGTCCTAGGAAGTAGGGATCAAATAACATGATGTGTCCTGAAAAAGTTTCCATTTTCAAGAAAAGAGGCCCAATGATCAAGAGGCAAATTAATTCTTTGGCAAAAAAGTCACCTCAAAGTGATGACCGATCATCACATCATACTTCTTAGGACACCCTTTTGTGTTTGGTTACATGCTTTCAGTTAAGCACTGTATGTATAAACTCTTCTTTCTTTATTTAAATGAAATTTAACTACTGTGGTGATCTCCCCCCGTCTTTTGCGTCCAAAAAAAAAAAGAGGTGATATTTCTCTTAGCGTGAACCACTTCAAAGGTTGAAGGACTTAAGATCCTTGCTTTTCAAGTTTATGCACAAAGTGACAGTCTAGGAAATGCTCAAAATCTAGTACATTTCATTCCATAATACTATTAGCATTTAGGCCACCCCACATCATTCCAACGTCTAAAAGATCTAAGTCACAAACTACTTATGATATCACCTGGACTTGATAAGGATCACTTGACAACAGTAAACGTTCAAATATTAGCATGCTAGCACCGTATGCGATTAAACAATCACGTTCCATTTCACCAAGACGCAAGCCTGTAAACAATATTATAGAATGAGAATAAGATAGTCAACAGGTACTAGTATATATAACCATATGACTACAGCACAATAAGATATTGCCAACCTCCATCATGGCTTCGCCCTTCAGTTGGTTGCCTGGTCAGTAACACCCGTGGGTCCACTAGCTCGAGCATGCATCTTATCAAGAACCTAGAGAATCCATGTTTTAAGAAAATTAGAGTGGCATAAAAAAAGAAACGACCCACTTTTAGACATCCAAATCTTGCCAAAGTCTGACACTGGTGTAGCAAAGATTGCTGTGCTTCTTGGCTGGGCGCTGTCTGTTGAAGTGTGTACAGTGCATTGCCCACCTCTTCTCAATCGCTTAAGCTTTTGGGTTGAACCGGTCGGTGCGTGCAACTTAACACTGTCAGGCGGATTAGTGTTCCATGAGTGTAGCAAACACAACAATGTGTGCTACCTCTTCATTAGGGAGTGCTTGGATGATAGAAGGATTTAGGTAAGAACAGTGGTCACACATGTTAATGAATTTGATCTACCCCTCACCTTATCCCTTCTTTACCTGCTTGCCTCTCGTTCAATTTTTTTGGTAAGTTGTATAATTTTATTAACACTATCCATTATGTAGCCTCCTAATTTTAGCCAATTAGTTGGTGGACCAGACCATTAATGTGAGGCGTTGTCGAATCTGCCCTTGATCGCAATGTTTTCCAGATCGCTTTATTAGATCTTTTCCTAAGTTTTTGACTGAGATCTTGCTATATGTGGATTCAGATTACTTAACATGTCATCTCCTATCACACTGAAGTCGCCATTAGACACCTTGTACTCATTCAACACTATTTCTTCTTAATGTAAAACGTGCTCAGTATGTTTTTTCAATTTGGAGGTTTGACTGGTAATTTTTGCTGCATCCATGAATAGTCAATTCAAATGAAAAAAAAACACTACTATTCCAAAATTTGGTCTTGTACCAATTGTTGGTAGAGAAAAGCTTGTTCATGATACACAGCTGACATCAATTTATATGTAATGAATGCATTTAAACCTTGTGAGGTAATGTTATAGAGGGAGCCCAGCATAAAAGTATGGGGACAGAAGCAATAGAAAACAAAGCCTAACCAAGTTAAAAGGAACGAAAAGAATGGAACCAGCATTACCATGTGCTTCAGTTTCTGATAGTAGATTGGCCCCATGAAGATGTATGCCTCAAGTGGCTGGCCAAGAATTCCTGAGAAGAGAAACATTAAAACTGGAAAATTTGGCAGGAACATAAGTGTAGAACACATTTCAAGAACCAAGAATATCAAAATCGTGCTTTCCAAATTTACAAGATATTTACATGACTAGAATAGTGTAGTACACTTTAAAGCCCCCCTTTTCCCAATGTAGCTTTGTATATTATGTATTTTTATAAACACCAAATTTAACCATAATATTTTTACATTAGCTTATTGCAAATTGGTGCATCAATGACCCATTCAATCCACAAGGCCGCTACAGGACTATTGAGTTAAGTGCTTTTCTAATTTTGTCAAATCTAATCAATAGATTTAACATGCTAATAACTAAAAAGCACAAGTATAAAGTAATTTGAAATTAAGTATACCTGAGTACAAGAAATCTTTTTCCATTATAGCTGAATCCGTGCTTAATTAGAGTAGAGCTGGTATGCAAGAAATGGGTGTTAAAACTCGTAGTAATAAACACACTTACAGTGCCAAGATGACCAAACGCCAAAGTATACCTTATGTCCAAGAACATTGTCAGCATTACCACTTGGCTCACCAAATGCACTGCCATAGTGAAATCGGCCACAAGAAACACCAGCCTTTCCACCAAGAAGTTCGATCATTTTACCTATTGTCATACGACTAGCGAGCAAAATAAAAAGTAAGGCAGCCTTAAAATAAGCATAAATACAGAAAACATAATAGTACCAGCAAATGCAATTTAGCCATATAAAGCCTTGTAGCATTGATTATTTCAAATGCCCATAATCAATGGATTGTATAGAGCAAATATACTTCTTGAGAATCCCTCTCTTTAGAGGCATACTGTGGGCAGCCTTGTTTATCATATTGTTACTGGTCGTGGTATTGTATTTGCAGTCCACATGTTTAGTCCATTTGTCAGTGCTCCTACTTATGTCTATTTTGGGGATTGCTTCATGTGCTACGGATCGTATCAGTGCTTGCTCTATGCTCATGTCAGTCTGATTCACCTTCATGCTTACTCAACAGGTCATCATTTGTTACAAATTATTGCAACAGGTCATCATTTGTTACAAATTATTGTGAAGCCCAACAAGCATGAACTTCAAGCACTACCACTTCATTGATTGTATTGCTTCGTTGGTTATTAGCTGATTTTGGAATTTCCTACCTCTTAATGTGATGATTCTAGAGTTATACAGATTGCTAATGATCCCATGAAGCATGAACTTACAAAACACATTAGTGCCACTTTCACCCAGTCTCATTGTTATCAGAAAGCAATCTCTAGTATGTGCCTTCAAAATTGCAAGTGGCAATCTTATTCAATTATAAGCACAAACTTGAGAGCAACATTGGCTTCACTTGCTCAAATTCAGTGCTTCAGATGCTCCACTTCCACTTTGAGTTTAAATGGAGTGTTAAGTCTACCAAGGTCCATTACTATAGGCCCATATGGCTCATGAGGTTCTCTATATAATGTCATCTCCACTACTGGAAACATCAACCTCTAACACCCCCATAGTTAGTGACAACAGAGAAACTAAAGAACCCTCAGATGGTATACAGTTACAAAATAAAACTACACTTACAATATTCATATTAATGACCATGAAAGAAAAACTTCCTCAAATAAAATAAGATAGATGAGGAAAATAACAAAAATAAAACAAATAACAAGCAAAATAAAACCTTGGGAAACCATGTGGATTCATGATTAAATCAGGACAGATTCCTCTCTCAGAAAAGGGGAAGTCTTCTTGCTGAATAATCGTACCACAAACACCTTTCTGCCCATGTCTGCTACTGAATTTGTCACCAACCTGAAATATAAACATGAAAGAAAAAATTTTATATCCATCCGTGCAAAAAAGGTATATGGAGCATACAAACCATACCTCTGGCCTTCTTGTGTGACGAATAATACACTTAATGGACAACTTATCATTTGTATCTGAGCACAGCATTACACGATCTACGACAGTAGTCTCACCATCAACACCTTTGTAAATGGCAGGGGAGTCCTTGTAGCACCTAGATGATAAAATTACATGAAAGGGAAACATATATAGCATTCATCAAGACTAAAACTTCATAACCCTAAAATTGAAGTGGACACATAAACAACAAAAAATACAAGGGAAAAGAATACTTGCCTGTCTGTCAATGGCCTGCCAATACCTTTTGAAGTGTTCATGGGAGTTTGCTTGTTCACATAGATATCATGATTGCGAATAATTTGACCAGGTGCAACAATTCCATCCTCATCCAATGCCTATTAATAAGTAATCATATTGTTGGTGTTAACTAGAACATGCTCAGGTGAGAAAAATGAAACAATTCTAAAAAAAATAGTTGCAGAATATGGGTAGCGATAACTCCATATCCTTACTCTGGTATTCTGCTTCAACAAAACACCATTTTTATCTCTTTGGGGTTTAGCAATCCTATCCGACATGCCATCTACATAGTTGTCCTTTAACACGGTGTACCTGTCAGTGGAAAATAACATATATGTACAAAAACCAACAATATAGGAGACCAACAGAACTAGAGACATGAAAGCAAAGCACTTCAATCAATGAATCAAAACAAACTAAATGCCACTGATTGGAAGTACAATATTACTTTTTCAATGCTATGCAACGGCCAAACCCTCGATCAAGGGATGACTTATTCATCACAATTGCATCTTCAATATCATAACCACTATATCCCATGACAGCAACAGTGGCATTCTGCCCAGCACCAAGTTTATCATACCCCACCTGAAAACAAATTGCAGTAAAATATCCACCATATTGAATCAAAGAATGAATGTGGGTGAGATTTTAGACACAAACCAACTCAATAGTTTTTGTCGTTAGCAGTGGACGTTGTGCATACACTAGTAAGTACAGTAGTGAATCTGCTCTTAACAACTGCAGTGCATTACAAAAAAGAAAATAAAACATTACTTTTGCCACAAAAGGTAAAGAACCTGAGAAACAAGATAGAACCATATATCACAGTATCAGAAAATCAAACAAGCCATTAAATAGAATATAAAAATTAATAAGTTTTTGAATATTCTGAATACATGCAATAGTTATAACCAAACCAATCAACGTGGCATTTAAATCGAGAGATTTTTGAACAAAAAAAACAATGCAATAATTAACTGGTACAAAAATTATTAGGATCCTTGCCTGATTATATGCAATATTTCCCATAGCTTGCTTACCCATTGCACACTGAAATAAGTGAAATGTCAATAGAAAAATAAACCAAGAAACAATGAGATATATATGATAATCTAAATCCTTGCCTGATAAGTATTACGTGGAGATTGGTTGTGGTGTGGATATGGAATAAGTCCAGATACAACCCCTAAGATACTCAATGGCTCTATTTCAATGTGTGTGATGCTGCTTCTTTCAACATCATCTTGATCCATGTGCTCATACAACGCAATCTGTTTGAATCATATTAGTAGACACCACCACAATTTGGATAACAAACCATAAAAAGGCAAAAAGAATCATTATATACCAGTGCATTGTTCTCTTCATTGACGTCAAGATATTCAATCCGCCCATCAATCAGAAGATCATCAAAATCAAAAGTTCCATCCTGAGGGAAAATCAACATATGAGAGAAAATAAAGGATAACAAGTCAAGAAATTATGGAACTCAAAATGCCAACCCTAAGTTTTGTCATGTGAGTCTCATCAATCCTTGATATCCCCATATCAGCAATTATAAGTGGGCGACAAACACGGCCACCATCAGAGGCGATGTGAACACAACACTATAAAAAACAGGTCCAAGGTTATGCAACAAATTTGTTGATAAAAAAAATACATAGCATTGGATTACAGATAAAAAAAATATTACATGTTTGACATGAAAAAACACATTCAAGGAGTCCCCCCAATGACCTCAACAGTGATCTATCTAGCTATCACATGCGCCCCAAGGTCAAGCCTTATCACCCTAGACAAAATCTGCTTATGTTTTCTTTGGAGGGGAAGAAAAGAGACAAATGTTGGACATTGTTTGATAGCTTAGACTAAAGTTTGTCGCCCTCAAAGAGCTTGGAGGACTTGGTATTTCATGATCTTAAATCCTTTGGATAGGCATTGCGGATGTAATGGCTTTGGCTTACCAACACGCGACCTAACAAACAGTGGGCTGCTTTTCTTATCCAAGTTCATGCCTGAGCAGGCCCTTTTTTCCCAATTGGCATGGTTACTAACGTGGGTAATGGAAACACCACCTTATTTTGGACCGATAATTGGCTTGAAGAAATATCAATTGCTGGATTGGCCCCTATCTTCTTGCTTTAATCCTAAAGTGAAGAGAGAGCCCCTAATGGATCATCGATGGGTCCAGGATATTAGTGGTGGTAGTGGTTGGACCGATAATTGGCTCGAAGGAATATCAATTGCTGGATTGACCCCTATCTTCTTGCTTTAATCCAAAAGTGAAGAGAGAGTCCCTAATGGATCATTGATGGGTCCAGGATATTAGTGGTGGTAGTGGTATTGCCCTCTATGATTTTCTTGATGTTATGGACTGGGACACAACCGTGCTGCTGCATCCAAATGCAGAGGACGACCATCATTTGAGATTCAACAGAATTCAATCAGTATTCGGCAAAATCGACTTATGCGGCCTTCTTCAACGGGGCTGTTAATTTTGAGCCGTGGGAGTTTATTTGAAAATTTTGGGTACCTAAGAAGTATCAATTTTTCCTATGGATATTGGACTGCTGATACACTTGCTCAAGAGGGCTGCCTCGTCCAAATCAGTGCCCATTATGAGACCAAGAGCAGGACGAGGTATTCTGTGTTTGGTGGCTTTGAATTGATACTTTAATTCCAGAACATTGGAAAAGAGGAGTAAACTCATTGATCACCTTAGAAGCATGGACGATTGGGAGAAACATAAACAATTGTGTTTTTAATGGTGCTGTACCAAATGTCCAGGTCCTTAGAAGAATTTTTGAAGGCAACCTTTGTTGTATGACTAGTGCAAAAGGTTTGGCACAGCTTTGGGCTGCAACCATTTTTGTTCACTTTTGTTGAAAAATATGATATCATAGGTCTTCTTATCTGAAAGTCTTAAAGGCTTAGCAAGATGTCATACAAAATGCAATTCAGAAAAACAAGGAAATCAGCTTTCAAATGTTTCTAAGAGGTTCAAATGTTTCTAGCTCCAGTATATAACTACTCCTTCCGGCCCGAATTACCCGGTGCACAAGGCTATATACCAGATACCAAGAAACATATGGAGATAATCACGTGTATTTACCGCCGTGCTTTGACGCGCCATGATTAGAATGACGCCGCTGGCCACTAAATCATATTTTATTCGAGTACCCACGATACTAGCTAGTGTAGCCATGGTTTAGCTGCATGCATGCAGCATGCGTGGCTTGGAGCAGTCCGGAGTAATGATTAATACGCCTTGGTACTGCAAGCTGCCTCCTATTTTGGGTGATTTGAAAAACGTGTGTACGCCGGGTAAATCGGGCCGGAAGGAGTATATCACAATCCCATTCACTCATGAACTCATGACCAAATGGTATCCAACAAAAGTTTTAGGAGTCAACAGATCCAATGTTCAGTTACAAGTTACTTTTCAGGTAGCGATTTTCCGTTTGGATAATTGAACATGAAATGATGAGTTTGTCTTAAAAATCTTGAAAAGGTAATTTTCATATTAGTATATTTTTGCTATACTTTAAAAGGCTTGTAGTCAGAGTTGTGTTTTGGGGACGACGGAACAACTGAAAATTAATTTCCAAGTTTTTAGGATAATATCAGCTAACAGGTATGTTAGAGGAATAGTTCACTGTGTATTCCTCCAAACCCTAGAAGGGTGGGCAATATAGTTGTTGTACATGGGCCTCTATTGGGCCTTTACATTTACACATATACACTAACATCCCCCCGCAGTCTGAACTACCGGCGCAGCGGAGTCTTGAGCGGAGATCAAGACTGGACATCAAAGAAAGCAACACACACAGGGCCCCCACAAATCACAACTAGCCACCGGTGACGTTGAGGCCGGATCGAACTCGGAGAATGTCGATGAGGGCGCACCCTTGGTGAAGATGTCACCGAACCGAGGTGGTCGCTACATGGAGCACCCGAACAAATACCGATGGCAACCAAGTCTCGACAAAGTACAAGTCGATCTCCACATGCTTCGGGCCGGACGATGTTGAACGGGTTGGTGGAGAGATAGACGGCGCTAACATTGTCACAAAGAGACAAGTGTGGTCTTTGTCAGCGGGCTATGAAGCTCAGCCAAGAGCTGACGAAGACAGGACAAGAGGCCTCCGCCACACCGCAGTTAGCGACAGCCCTGCACTCCACCCCGGCACTGAGCGGGAGACAAACCGGCCGCCGCTTGACGACATCAGAGACGAGGTTGCCGCCAAGGAAGACCCAAGACACCCGAGGTAGAGCGGCGAAAGTGTCCGGACACCCCGCCGTCGCTGTAAACGACAAGCTCGGTGGAGGGAGACCGTGGATAATCGGGCCGAGTCAACAAAGGCCACCCGGACATAGCGGAGAAGGCACTTCATCGCAGCGGCAAGATGTGGTGCCCGTGGATCATGCATGTGAAGACGGACTGCGGAACGCTGCGACGCCGATGTCCGGTGAAGGTGAGGTAATCGCAATGCACCAGCCCAAACTCCGAAGGCGAAGAGGGATCCGCCACGGGTCGCTTTCATCGAGAGTCACCGAAAGTATCGACCGAGTAGCACATGGTTGACAAGCCGTCATCCCAACCCGCCGAGGATATCCAAAGCATATTGGCGCCGGTGCGGGAACAACCCCCAAGGGCGAAGTCTCCACAGTGACCCCGTGAAGTGGTGAAGGGGACCGAGATCCTTCATGGCAAACTCCTTCCGCAGCCGATATGACACACCAAGAAGCCGCTGGGCCGAAGTCGCGGAGGACAATGTCATCAACATATAGTAGCGGGGTAAGCGCGATCGCTCCATGGCGATAGACGAACGAGAGAAGTGTCGGACTTGGCCTCTCAATCCCAAAGTGAGAAGGAAGGTGGCAAACCGGAGTACCAAGCACGAGGAATCTGGCGCACCATATAGTGACTTGTTGAGCCGACAAACCGGATCGGGCCGACCGAGTCGACAAACCCCGGCCGTTGATCGCAGTAAAAGCGTCTCGCACAAGGTGCCATGGAGGAATGCATTCTTGACATCTAGCCGATGCACTTGCCAAGAGCGAGAGAGCAAGTGAGAGGATCGGGCGCATCAGAAAGGTGCTTGACCACCGGACCGGAAGGTCTCATCATAATCAACCCCGGGCGCCGGGTAAAGCCTCGAGGACCCAAATAGCCTTGTAGAAGCGTTCCAGACCGCCGTCGGCCAAACGCTTTTTGCGCGCCCGATCCACTTGCTCGTGACCACATTGCCACCCGCATTTACGCCGCACAAGGTCCCACGCCCGGTTGGCAAGAAGAGCCTCATGCTCCTCTTCCATCGCTACCAGAAAGTTAGGATCCGCCAATGCAAATACGGATGCAGGAAGGAAACGGAGAGATCGGGCGAATCGCTCCCGGGTGGCGGAGAGGGCCGCGGAGCGAAGAACCCCCGCCGCATGGCGAAGTCACCATCGGGTGAATGTGACGGGGTCTCGTTGAAGGATCTCGCGGGTGGTAGACCGCAGGGTAACCACGCAGACTTTGCCGTGATGGAGGAGGTGGGGTCGGTGGTGGAGGAGCCGGAGCCAGTCCGGAGGCACCGGCCAGCCGGGGCAGCGCGACGAACGATACACTGCGTCGGCCGCCACGCCGGGTCCCGGCCGGGCGAATCAGGGAACGACGCTGCGGGCGCAGCTGGTGCTCTCCGGTGCCGCTGCGTGGCGCAGCGAGGTGCTCTTGGGCCGCGACGCGGGCACGCCAGGGGACTCCGGGGGCGTCGCGGGCGCAATGAGTGGCGCCGGGGCCGCTGCGGGTGCGGGAAGTGGGAAGTCTTCGCCGGCGCGGCACGGTGCAACCCGAAAGGCACCGGGAGAAAGGTCGAACGAACCGGGTGGGTGAACCGCCTCGGTGAGGAAACATGGACTCCAACTCGTGATCGTGGAAGGCGTGGAAGAAGTGGAATACGGAAACCGACTCGCCGAAGGCGACGTCTTGAGATAAGCACCCGGGAGAAGTGAGGTCGTGAGCAACAAGCATTCTTATGATCGTGGGAGTAGCCAAGAAACACACACCGTGGTCGAAGCGGGTGCCAACTTGTGAGGAGTAGTGGCGGCGAGGTTAGGGGTAACAAGCACAACCGGAGACACAGAGGTGATCATAGCGGGGAGGTGTACCGAAGAGGGCGTGGTGTGGAGTGGGAGCGGAGAGGCCGTGGGGAAGGAAGCCTGTTGAGCGTAGGTGGCGGTATGGAGGCTCTCGCCCGGCTGGGGGAAGAGAGGCCCAAGAAGGAGAGCACATGACATCGTTCGCGTGAGTGCGAATCATCCGCCACGCCTTGCCGCTTACGGGAAGAGGTGTACGGGCAAGACATGCGGAGTCAACACCATGAGCGAAAAGGAGGCGGAGGTGTTGTTATCGAACTCACGCCCGATTGTCACACCGGACGGCCTTGATGGTGAGGCCGAACCGGAGGTGGACACCCGTGCAAAGAAGTGTAGGAGGGTGGAAAAGTCTCGGACTTGGCGCCGAAGGGAAAGTCCAAGAGTAGTGAGAGAAATCATCGAAAGCACGACCGATAATACTTGTAGCCGCCAGATCACAAAGGAACAAGAGCAAAGGCATGTGTCGCGACGCAAGAAGAAGGAAAAGAAAGGCGCACATGGCGACCAACCGGCACGCATGGCGTAGATGCTCATCGAAGTCCGAGTGCAAGGAAGGTGGGCACTAACGATCAGCCGAGCCAAAGCGCCGCGGCCCGAGCCGGGCGGTGCCGTGTAGAGAAAGAGGGAGTAGTGGCAAGGCACCGGCGGAAGGCGATAGCGGAAGCGAAGGAAGGCGAAGGGAGTAAAGGGGTCCCGAGTCATCATAGCGAGGAGTGGACGCCCGTAGGCGGATCCTTCACCGTGGAGACCAAAGAGAGTCGAATTCAACGTAACAAGAGTTGTCGGCGCGAACCGGTGGATGGAAAGAAGGTTATGGACGACCGAGGAGCAACAAGGACAAAGAGGAAGACGAAAAAGGACCGAGGTTGAACCCACCTGAGGTGACAGAAGACAAGACCCATTCCCAACCATGATTGAAGAGGGACAGAAGGGGTGAGGAGGGCGAAAGAGAAGAAAGGATGCCGCGATGAGGGGTAGTGTGGAAGGAAGCCCCGACCGGCGATCCACTCTGGCAGACAAAGCGGTGCGGCCCCATGGTGTCAATGATTGCACCGGATCACCGGAGCCCAACCCCATGCCAGGGAGGAGTCGCTCGGGCACCGGGCGGAAAGCGGGGGGAAGGCCGGCGGCACGGACGCAGGCGCCGCCGCCATGGGTCGCCGGCGATGGATGGACCTGACCTCCCCAGAGCGAGTACGTGAGCCCCGTCGAGGAGAGCCGCTAGCGCTGGCGGGCACGGCAAGTACAAAGAATCGCGGCCACGTCGGCGCTACTCGCCGACCGGAGCGCAGGAGGACGGGCAGAGAGGGAGTATCACCAGCGGCGGTGGCGCAGAGCGCTCGGGTGCCCGGCCGCGGTAGGGTATGGCTCACGCCCACGCGCTACAGCCCGCGCCCTCGGGCGGTGGTGCCGGGCGCCGGGGAGAGGGCGCGCAGCAAAGCCGAGAGAGAGGTGGGGCGCTGGCGTGGCCTCCGCTCGGTGACGCAAACGAGGGCTTCACGGCGGTCTGCGCAGAGCCCGCCGAGAGAGGAGGGCGTCGGGCGCCGCCACAAGCAAGGCCGCTAAAGACGCCGGAGGCACGGAGCAAAGGAAGAGCGACACCTCGCGTGCCCGGAGGAGTAGGAGGGGAGTAGGAGGCAGCCGCAGCCGTGAGCAGCAGTGAGGGTGGCCGCCAACTGAGCAGCCCGGGAGGAGGGAGTGTGTGACCATGGCGGCGGGAGCCCTCCGGCGGCGCTGACATCCAGCTTGCCGTCGCGCCCAGTGCCCGCCTGCGGTCGATCTCGGGGACTGCGCGCGAGCGGCGGTGGAGCGGCAGCGACAGCTGCGGCCAGTGGCGGGCGCGGCGCCGTGGCGAGCGAAGAGAGAGTGCAGCGCGCGCCAAAGGCCCAGCCTTGGCGGCGCGGCCCGGCGAAGGAGCAGCAGCGTCACCGAGAGCTGCCGCATGAAGCGCCCGCGACGACGGCCGGGCTAGCTGCGGCCCGCCTCACGAGCGGAGAAGAAACGAGGCGGCCCCAGCGCGCGCGCCGTGGCGGCAGCAGCCTTGCCGGCCGGCTCCATAAGGTGTGGCGGCGGGGAGGGAGGTCGGAGAGAGGATCGGGTTTTTCGGGCTTTGATACCATGTTAGAGGAATAGTTCACCGTGGTATTCCTCCAAACCCTAGAAAGAATTGGGCAATATAGTTGTTGTACATGGGCCTCTATTGGGCCTTTACACATATACACTAACAAGGTAGCTTCTTTTGCATTATGGTTAGATTCGTTATAAACTAATAGTTACAAAGAGAAAGGACATACCTGTTTCTCATTAATAAAAATGCTTACAAACTCATTAATTACGTTAGATCGACGTAAATTCCTCAAATCAATAACAAGCCTCTGAAAGCATGAGACACAACTTTATAATGGAAGAAAAATCAAATAAATAAATACGTATGTACAATCTGTAATGAATAAGACCTGAGGATCTTTGTGTTTCCCCAGTATTAATCCATTGAGCATGACCAAAAATGAACCCGGCGCATGAATTTCTTCAGATGATAGAAACGATAAATCCTCCACACCTAGACTGTAACACTACAGTAAAAATGAACACAAATAAAGAATGATAGATATAATATTATAGATAAACTGATGCACTTGATTATAGTAAAAGTAGAGAAACCAAGTGAAAAGAGAGTAAGAAAACTTTGAATCAGCATACCAAGTTATAGGTACTAAAGCAAACAGACAAGTATATTATGTAACTAAGGATCAGATTGTGGTTGCTTTGCTGCTCTAGTGCTCTGTAAGGTCCGGCTAGTTGCAGGAACTTTATATTCAAGTACAATTTTTGCTGTTGTGGTGTCCAAAAGGTTGATTTTGTGTAGTTATTACTACATTCAATATCATACTTGTATGCATTCTAAGCACTTCCAAAAAGAATTTTAAGGGCAAACCCAAAAAAGATTGAGAAAGTATTTAGCTGAAAACAATTAGAAAAATACAGTGCAGCTTAAAATCTACTGCATCTCCTACAAGAGCCTGAAGATGAAAATATTAGTTGATATACTTCTTCAATCAAGGTATTGTGCAACAGGTTTGAGATGGTGAACAACAAAGCACGCTTGATAGCAATTTGGGTAATTAAGATTTTGATGCTAGAGTTGTTGCAGGGTATGAAACTGCTATAGAAAGATAGCTATCTAATCATGGTCTTAAGGGCCTACCGGATCACTCATATAGGCACAAAACATCAACACCAAAAAGTACAATTAAATGAACCAAAATATAACAAACCAGATCTATCAGTGGGCCCTCCTCTTGGTCTGTTGTGATATGAGAAAGCAAAGCTAAATTTTTTGTCAATCCACAAGCTTCTCCTTCAGGAGTATCACATGGGCAAAGCATACCCCACTGTTACAGATAAAATTATTACATTATTACACAGTATAGGAAGAAAGAATAGATGGGTTTTAACATTCTTGGTTTGTCTCTATATGATGTAGCAACAATGTGAGATTTCTCTTCACCTGACTAGGCTGCAAAGCACGTGGACCACTTGTTTTACGAGTCTTCTCAAATTGGGGTGTTATCCGCGTCATGTAGCCTAAAGATGCCATGTAGGATAGCCTCGAAAGAACCTTTAACCGCAAGGAAAAGTGGTTACATTGAAATAACCTTTGTGTGTGTGTGTGTGTGTGTGTGTGTGTGGGCGTAAATAAAAATCAAAGGTGTGGAGAATTTGGTACCTGAGATACACCTTTCCTATGCATCCTAAAAAACGTTTAATATCCCAATTTCCTGTGGAAATAGCTCTCTCCAAACCAAGGGTAATAGTATCTTGCATTTGCATTATCAACTGCAAAAAGGGAACAGATTTATATAAACAAGACACCGAAGTCTGAGGCATCCTATGAGGTTAACAAATATGGTTAATGAGACAACATCATCAGATATATATTTTGAAGGGGGGCTAATTTGATGACAAATTTGAGAGGGATTTGAAGAAAGAAGAGAAGGAAAAAGAGTGGCTGCAACTAGGCTAGCCATCTCTAACTATGAAAAAGGAGGGGATGGCACACACGGCAAGGACGCTACCAGCGTAGTGGTGGTCAAGGGCAGTAGCATGAAAGCGAGGACATGGGTTGTCTTAATTTTACTCTATCCAAAAAGGTATGGCACCCATATATTTAGAGGATCCTCCATACTTTAAAAGAGGATCCCATGATTTGTCAACCCCTGTATCTAAAATAACTCAAACAAAATTAATATGTAGGTAACCACACTTTAGAAGAGTGGGTCACAGTTTTAGTTGCTACTGTCCACACATGCTACCGACCTACTGTGCACATTGCGATCAACAGTCAGCTTTTTTTAACTTCAAATAATCAAGAAATTGTTTTAAAAGCTCTGATACCTACTGGTGAAACATGGTGTCGGTTTGGAAAAGAGCAGCCAGTAATAAAAACAGATTAAGCTCTGGCTTTGAAGTCAACAAACAGATCTTCCAATAAGTATACGTCACCCAAACAAGCATATAATGATAGAAAAATATTAAAGCCCCAGCAAGGTCCTTAGATCTTCCATACAAATTGCCAACCAAAGAAAACAAGGTTATGCCACTAAGATGTAAAACTGAAGATATTACAGCTAGAAATGTAACTGTACATTGGGTTATTGCAACAATATTAGGTATTCAGAACCCAGGTGAACCTTTTAGGCGATTACAACATTGCAAGAGTAACAGGAGGCAAAATGGGAACAAATGATTATCCACAAATGTGCACTTGCATAATATTACCTGGCTAAAATCCAGAGGGCTAGAGTGAGTCTTGTCACTGTTTTTATTCATGCGCTCCACAGCTTGGGAATTCATTGTTTTGAATAAATCCTTCAAAAAAGAAACACCATAAGAAACAAAAAATGTAACATCACATAAAAACTATGAGAAAAATATGTACCTCGAAAAAAGAAGGGATATTAGCTGGCCAGATAGCTCAAATCTCTTATTTCCAACATAATCCTGGAAAATGTAAGAAAAATGTATCAACTAGATGATATAAGCTTGTGGTCAAAAAAAACCTTCACTCTTCTTTTCTTTTCTTTTCTAATTCTTTTTATAATAAGTAATACAGGGACAAATGTTGTACTAAATCACCATCCCATCACTCCATGCGTCCATCACTCACATTCAAGGTATATTTTATTTCATTGAGTCAATATAAACATAAGCACATTTTGTTTCTTTGCAAGAAAGAGTTAGACCACAAAAAAGTACAAGACAACTTTTTTTTGTTTGAAAGCCAACAGGAGGGACAAAAAGTCCCTACCTGATATATTTCCATAGATTCTGGTGTGTTTCCGATAGTGGAGGGCATGGAGCCCTAAAGGTTAGGCATTGTAGCCTTGAGTCATACAGATCTTAACAAAGAGGGGGAGTAAGATTATGTCCAAACATGAACCTCCAATATGAAACTTAACAGGCTTTTTGTGTGGGTAGGCAGCACAACCATAGCTTCGCTGTCTCTCTGCAGGCTGGCTGCAAGTGCTCAACATTTGGTGCTTAGGACCTGAACACCACGTCAGTGTGTTTCCACAGTTCCCAGCAGCATAGCAGAAGGGATTTCTTGGGTCCTTGGGTACTCCTCTTGCGGGGCTGTGGAGGTCCACAGTGCTTGCACACGCCCCGGCGATCATGTCGGGGTCGTATCCGGTTCTCATCCAAAAAGGCGCGAGCGAATGGACACTGAGAGATAATGGGGTCTGCGTCCTCACCAGCGAGCCCAAGAAATGTCAGAGGTGTCTATGTCAAGGACATTCTTCGTTCTCAGGTTGATCTTGCACTGGATGCAATTCTGAATCAGAAGCCAAGGAAAAAATTTGACCTTCGATAGGGCATAGTTGCGCCGGACGAAAGGTATACGACAGGTGCATATAGTTTCAATCTGGACAGAGGGCTTGTAGATGAGATTGGTGGCACAAGCGTATGCATGGGCGGACCCAGCACTAGGGCCAACTGCCCAAGTAGCCCAGGAGCAACTCTTTAGTTTTTGGCGCATTAGCCAAACACCACGGGCAATCAAGCCACAGAGTAGGGCAGACCAACTGGTACAGCATTAGCTCGACAGCCAACACTGCCTTGCTTGCGAGTCGCGCCCCGTTGCTCGTGACACCTTGCAGCAGCACCCCCTCCGCTCTGTGCTCCGCCCTCAGTCAGCCAGCCGGGTTGCCCCTCTAGACTCCGGTGCATCCTGCTCGATGCTCGCGCCAGCCTCACCGGCCGCCGGTGGCCGCCTCACGGTCTTGCCACCACCAGCCCTTGGCCACTTCCCAACGGTTGCAGCCCTGCTCGGCTGCTCCAAGGTGCATGCAGCGAGGCAGCCACAAGTAGCACAGCAGCAAGACGAGAAAAGCAACAAGCCGGGAGCAGACGAGCAGATCCCCACGCATCCACATCCAGCCAGTATTTTTTACTTCTCAGGTCGATCTAAAGTTCTATTTTTATATACTCCAAATTTGAAACCTTTAGGAACTATTGACTATGTTTTAGTTGAGGCAGTTAGATGCTGTATGCATAATACATTCAACGATTCAATTGGATTGGCAACTAAAATTAGAGTCTAAATTTACAGAAGCTCAATTGGTATACAAACCAACACATCTTCTCCATATGATGACATCTTACATCATTTTTCAAGAATTCAAGTCCAACCCACTGGTATCCTTATGTTTCAAAGGTCTGAACTACTGTAAAACACCATTAGACATGTTAGTTTAAGCAGTCTTTTCAGATTGATAACTTCTACAGTTTTATGTCATATCACACTTCTTCATATGTGATCTATATGTATCACTAAATGTCTCCCTAGTCTTCAACAAATCCTGGGTCCGCTGCTGAGCGCATGTCCAGGTTATCACTCAGGTTCACACCTAACAGCACGGACTCCAGTTGACGCAGCTCGATTGCCATATGCCGGCTCAAGCATGGTTGGAATTGTGTTGCAAGTCCGAAGACAACTTCCTCAACTGAAGCTCCTTCTCTCAGGAGGTGGCTGTGTAGGGCTGGCAGTTGCGAGGACAGCAGCTGGTCGCAAATCCACTGACCTTTCCAGAATGAGGTGTCTTGCCCATTGCCCAACTGAACTTGTGAGATCTGACACTAGGCCTGGAGGAGGTCCCGAAGGGCATCCCAATGGCTTCCAGTGAGCACTCCATACAGGTCAGCAATGACAACTTGCTCTTTTGTCCATGCCACCCACGATGATTCTCCAGGGTGGTACAGGCGGTGCAAGCAGTTTCATCAGTAGACATGTGTTTTGCGTGTCTAAAGAATCTGATGCCAAGCCCGCAATCTTCCTTCAGAGTACACACTTTCTCTCACGCCATTAAGCACTTGGTGTCGGGGTACAAGACAAATTTAGAACTCCGTATTAAGACAATGATTGTTACGAATGTAATTTTCCTTTTCTTTGAGTCACTACGTCAACCCAAAACACACAAACGAACTAGTTAGTGACCACCCATCACATACCACTTGCATCAGGACTAACCTAACTCTTATAAGAAAAGAACTACCATGTGGCCACACAGATTCTGCATGTTTTTTTTTCAGTAAGAGTTGGTAAAAAAAAAATAGCTTTAGCTGACAGAAAAAAATATTGAGTCCTTCACTCAAGTGATATATGGGTCATCTTTGAACTTTTTTTTTTTTTGAATTTGGGTCATCTTTGAACTTGCCTTATCATCAAAGGTGTCAGAATTTAAGATTGCGTCCATCATGCGCCTTTAACATTACAGCAGTGTATATACACTTCGGTCGTAGGTTCCCATTTTTAACCTAAAATAGAGATTTGCAAGTGTATGAGCTACGACATCAATTTCAATGTTGGCTGCAATAAGTAAAAACATTTATCTCACCGGCACATGGGCAATAAACACATCATGGAGGATTGAGTTTGACCGACCTTCCTGAAAGTGAGAAATCAAGAAAAACAAATGTAGATGATTTCACGACAAAAAAAAAAAAAAGATTTTGGATGCATACTTTTGGACAGGTACAACCAACAGTAACTTATTGATAAATAAGAAGCTGAGCTCTCAGCATCAGCCCATCATCAGAATGGAAGAGCCAAGAAGAGAGGTGTGGTCAACAATTACCTTCTTATTTGTGACACCAGGATACATCACCTGCACAAATTGTATACAGTAAACCAGTCTGTTTGGCACAATTCAAAACGAGACGAATGGCTAAACAGCATAACCGATCAATGATATTAAGTTAATGATTTTTATTTTGGTGTTTCACCTTCTCGTCCATGTACTGCAGGGCTTGCTGACGTGTATATATTCCCTCTGAAGCACATTCCTATAACCAGAGACATAAAAGATATAAACTATAGAGAAAAATGAAAACAAAATGGATGAAGCAAAATATTAAAAACTTAGCACAGCTTTAAAATCAAATTCACAATTATTGAAATAATATCCATTTTGGCTATTTAAAAATGATTACCTGAATAGATGGAAATAAGAGATCACCGTATCTTGGGTCCCTGCCAACCATTTGTACAGCCTCCTGATCACTTTCCATTCCCATCGCTTTCATCACCACTATAATAGGAATCTGCAAAATTCAAAAGCTCAGAAATAGAGTGATAGCTCACCAACTTAAGCACTCAATATTATATTAAGATCCAAAGAACTCGCAGACATTTATTACCGAGGCATCTAGTGTTAATCAAAAAAGAAAGATAGGGCAACTAGGGTCAACTTGCTATATGAAATGAGATGACCAATCAATTAAATTTAAGGTCTGCTCAATACAGTACAAGCATTTATAAATTGTAAAACAAAACCTAAAACTCATGACTAACAAGTGGGCCCGTGTCCATTGAACAGTGACACATAGATGTCATTGTCCAAGTCAGGCAGCGCATGTAAATACCATTGAGATCTGTGACCCCCATAAATTTCTCTCAGATTTAGGAGGGTCAAATGTATATAGTAACCAGATTTAATGTAGGAATGGAATAGGTTGAATAGGTTGAACCGTTGAAGGATGACATCCCAATTACATTACGAGAGCAAACTTTAAAAACTTAGGTAAGGCAATCAGCTAGTTGCTGGTTTATAGCTTATAATCATGGAGGCTCTCTGTATGACTCCTTTCTCTACTATTAATACAATGATACACAGTTCTCCTGTGTATTGGAGAAAAAATATAATACATAAAGTGGAATATATTATTAACAGGACAATGGAGTGCATAAACCATACTGGCTTGGTGAACTGATTCAGCTGTAGATAAATCTTCCCCCTTATCCATAAGAATCACCGTCTTGCTTTTATTGCATGTGTGCTACTGGTAACGGATGCGATCACCCTAATTTGATGTGTGTGAGTCGTGTGACAGTAAAAAAACAATAAATGTCTAAGGTCACAGATACCAAACAAAAATAGTATATACTGAAGTAATCAAATAGCTAAATCAAACCTTCCTTTGCTATCAGTGTCAACAATAATACGATTCTTAGATAGCTGCTCTTGAATTAGAATGACCTGAAAAATATTGTCACAAGATCATTAATACACACAAGAAGCAGCTACAAGAGCATTGAGCAGTTAATGGACATAATTATGGTTTATCAATCGTAGCACACGGAACACAGACCACATCAAACCAGCAAGAAAAGAAGAAAATTACAGCACTGTTTTCTGTTACCTTCTCCGTTCCTTTGACAACAAAGTAGCCACCAGGATCAAGAGGGCACTCACCTGCCATAGCATATTGATGAGACCATTAAAACAGCAAGTAAGACAAAAGGTTACAAAGTTTTAGTAATGAAAATATTTTTTTAGGGACAAGAATTTAATATACCATGTTTTGCTAGTTCAGCTTCATTCATTTCATTCAGATTACAGGCACAGCTTCTTAGCATAATAGGCATGTAGCCAATGATAAAATTTTCCTGAAAAAAATAAGAGAAGGACAACTTAGTTACTATTACCAAATCAAACAAACAAAAGGGTTTTCAGTCAGATGGATAGGTACCCTTTCTTGCTCTTTATGCTGCTTTCCAACAGTGTATTTGATATCAACTTTTATTGGAGCAGAATAACTGAAACAATAAAAAGAAATTTGAGCAAGCACAACAACTTGATAGGTCAAATAGAATATGAACATGCAGAAACATGTGCTAGAAACATAAACCACCACTGTACCACCAAGATAGTCAAGCTATTGGTGTTCAGCAGATATACAAATGCCACCTTTGATCAGCATATCAAGCTTTCACGTTGCAAACCAAGAGCAATCCTCCTTGGTGTGTCATGAAAACACCTCCCGCCACTATGATGAAAAAAAAAAAATAACTGCCTACCTCTCTACCCAAAAAGAAAATTCCATCAAGTCAGATTGACTGAGTTTTCCACATCAGTCTATCTTCAAACATCCTTGCATTCCACATAAATCGTTGTCCAATATGCCCTTAGGGCTAATATACAACTACAAGAACAGCTCATCTCTGTACAATTTGCCCTTAAGGCTAATATACAACTACAAGAGGGGTATGCATACACACATACAAAGAAACATATATACATAGAAGGAAATGTAAACAAGCATATATTTACATATAAAACAGGAAATTTGATGTGGACAGCCTGAATTATGTTAGGCAAGAAAACAATACCAGAGCCATAACAGTCCCACATAAATCTTTTGCTTATTCCATCTAGCTCAAATGATGTGCAACATATTTTCTGTTTTATTCTTTCAGTCTTGTAAGCACAAACTACAATACGATTGAAATGAGGAAATGAATTTACGTTCAAAAAAAAAGAGGAACCGAAAAGGCGACGTGCGGTCAGTAAGGCTTACATTGATGTGGTGTGATAGGTTCAGCATTACAATTTTCAATTATCGAAGGCATGCCAACGCCACATCAAGATACCTGAAATGTGGCCAACAAAATACATATTTAACAATAGTAAAAAATATAGTCAGATACATATTGCACAAATTGACGAGCATACCTAAGGTAAATGGATGGATCATTCTTGGCGCTTCAATTCGATTGTTTGCCTCAACAATCTTCTTGATTCCTTTCTCGACAAAGTAGTTAAATGAGTTGATGTGCTCCTTCACAAGCCCTCTACCCTGGTGTTTCCATCAGAGAGAGAAAAAACTAAATCAAATCCACAAGGGCTTCAAACTGAAAATAGTCGTTGGCATATAAAAAAAACATGTGCATGAGTTGATATTTGAGTCATGAAGTAGACATGGATACAAGATAACCCCAAGTATGTTACAGAGCAAGGAGCTAATTCAATCTGGCAAACAGAGCAAGGAGCTGAGATGTGCATACGACTGTAACAAACAATATGCATGGTAGTAATAATCAGGTTAACACACGCCTACTGCTTGGTCGCCCCGTGAATGCAGGGAGCATTAAAACTATCGTTGGGCAATAGATGAACAGGCAGCAGCATCAATCTGTTGAAAGAGAAGGTCATGCTGACCTTGAGGAAGGCCGGGAGGAGCGCGAACTTGTCGACAGGCTTCTTCACCGGCGCTGCCAACGAACTGTAGGTAGGTAATGGCACTGTATCGGCCATTTTGCCGCTGCACGAAGCCAAAAAAAAAAAATAGAAGATGTGAGGGTTTGGAAATGCAGTTTGTGGTGGAGGAGGCGAGCTACCCTTGGCTGTCGCCTTCGGCGAGCACGGTCATGACAGAGAAGCTTGAAAGCAGAATGCGCAAGAGGAACCAGGTGACACGGAAATAAACAGAAAGAGAGGCGCCGCTTTCACAGGTGAGCCGCCTCCCTCCTGCTGTTGTATTTGGGGTCCGAAGCGGCCGATGCCAAAGAAAAGAGGCGGCGCCGGCTGGCAAGACGAAAGCGGAGTACAGTAGAGGAGCCGGAGGTGGTGAGCCACAGGGGCGCTGAAGGGCGGAGGGGCGTGTCGCAACCCCAGCACCTGCGCCGTCACAGGGGCGCAGCCCCTTAGATGACCGGTGGTAGAGAAGAGAGGAGGCGCCGGCTGCGCTGCCTAGATGAGAGGGGTAAAGTAGAGGGGCTGGTGGTGACGGAGGGTGGCGATGTGGCCGGGCGGAGCATCAGGGGAAGGGGTGGCGGCGGCGGCAGGCCACGCGGAGGTGGAGGAACGAGATCTTTGAAGTGGATCGAACTTCACTGGCCGATATGCATCCAGCCGCTCGTTCCCATCCGACGGTGGAGACAGAAATATGAGCTGTCCCACTTGGCTTGCTGGGCCGGCCCAACATAGGCGGCATATCCAAGAGGAAGTAGCAGAGCCCCCTCAAAAAAAAAAAAAAAAAAGGAAGTAGCAGAGGGAGGAGGGGAAGGCGGGCCGCGAGGCGTCGGTTATGGGTGTGTTTGGTTTGTTGGCTTAGTAGAGCCTGGGTATCTCTACCTAGCCAGGCTAGCTTTAACCAGGCTAAAATCAAGCCAGGCAGGATGTGTTTGGTTGGTTGTTTTATTCAAGCCAGGCTAAACTGAGATTGTGTTTGGTTGACTGCATTGTTTAGATAGAATCACCACATCCATGAACAGGTAAGTTCACCCCATTCAAACATTTCAACAAACACCTAGGATGCACGCAGACGAGGTACACCGCCGATGGCCTGGAGGAGCACGGAGCGGAACCTGCTCCGGTCGGCCATGGATGCCTCGAGCGCCAGCGTCATGAAGAAGCCCCTTGAAGCAGAAGACGGCAAATCCGGCGGCGAACGCGACGCCCCAGAGCCCTGCGACCGCGTCCCAGCGATGGAACGGTTGCTCGCCGCGCGCGGCCAGGAGCTGGAGGTCCTGCTTCACCACGGTGGCCACGCCCAGCACGGTGCACGCGTCGGCGAGGATGCCGAATTGCCCGAGCGACGAAAGCGAGCGGACCAGTGGGAGCACCGCCTGCACGAGCAACAGCCGCGCGAGGACCATGGTGGCCGGCATCAGCGGGCCGTTGACCGTCCTCGGTGGCGAACACGGATGACACGTTCTGTCGATCCGGCCGAAGCACCTCTCGCCCAGGTGAGGTACGGTGTAGTTGTTGCAACGCTGGTGCAGCCTTCCGTTGTCGTCATCCTCTGTATCCTGCTCTTGCATCTTGTCTCTGCATTCCAGCTTCATTTGGTGGATGGATCAAGCTTCGAAGCTAGATCTGGAGCAAATATTAATTGAATCAGGTGAGGTACAGCAGGAGCATGCAGTAGAAGGTGGCCCTGGCGCCAGCGACGCCGAGACCGCCGGCGAGCCAACCGGCGGTGCGGAAGGCGTAGGGCAGGCCAAGCGACCCGGTGCCGACGATGGACACGACGATGTTCCCGATGGTCTGTGCCGGTGTGGTGGCCCTCGGGGCCTCCGCCAGCAGCGGCGCCTTCGCCTCCGCCGCCATGGACTCCTGGCAACTAGCATTGTCCCGTCTCTATGGAGAGGACAAGGGTGTCCCGTCCCATCCCGCCGCCATGGACTGCCGGCAACTAGCGCCGTCCCATCCCAGCAGAGTGCGGACCGTCGCGGCCGCCGGCATTGCGGACGAGCGCGCGGCTGCTCCGACGCACGGAGGTGCGGGTGGGCGCGCGGATGTCACACGGTGGGAGGTGACAGAACTGGCTTCGGCTGCTGGCCCAAGCCAGGCTTAGCTAGAACGGCCACCCCGGGCGTTTCCAGCAAGCCAGGCTTAGGGTGTATGGTTGCATTGTGCAAGCCTGGCTATCTCACCCAGATTTGAAACCAAACACCCGTTTCCTAGCCCAACTAAGCCCTGGCTAGACATTTTTTGTCTGAACCAAACACACCCCTATCGGTGAGTGCTAGGGGGCGTTTGGTTAGTTGTTTTGCCCCACCAGTCCACGCAGGTGCGGACGCAGCGGTGTTTGGTTGCCCGCACCGCCTTTAGAGCCGTCCCCTCGAGATGCATTTCTCCCCCTATTGCCCCGCATCCCCATAAACGCCGAATCGGGTCGTATCCGGGGATGCAGGCTCGGCTCTGATGCAAATTGTTTCTTCCACTAATGATGTATTAGTATATAATTAGTAAATATTAAGTGATATTGATGTATTTTATAGATAATTAAGACATGATTAGATAAAATAAGTATTTTAAAACTGTATTTACACAAAATAAAAATTATAATCATATTTTCTAAATATTTTTTATCTCATGCGACTTATCTCGCATTGGCAACCAAACACCGTCTTGGCAACCAAACAATGACACTCTGCATCCTCGAGCATGGCCGGAGAGAGGTTGTGCAGGGAGATGTAGGCTAGGAAACAGAGAAGGGAACCAAACGCACCCTTAGTGACCGTGATCTGGGAAGGGGAATTTGGGGTAGGTACAACAGCAATTGGAAATAGATGAGACAGCACAGAGCAGAGGTAGGCAGCAACACTACGCTATTGTATTCAAAGGAAAGCTTAACCGATTTGGTTTAGTTCAAATCATAGATGATGTCTCTCTCTCTCTCTCTCTCTCTCTCTCTCTCTCTCTCTCTCTCGTCATCTCCCTTTTATACAAGGCACGAGGCCCGGGCGTGATTCTTGGCGCGCAGCATGCGAGGGCACATCTGAATCATGCCCAGTCGAGGATAGCCTGAAGGCCCAAGGATGCCCGTAATTTACGGAGCCTCCGCTAGGGCGACGCCGAAGGCGATTTTCCTCCCGACCCCGATTAGATTGCCGCCTCTGACGATCTTGATCTGCAAACACCGGTGACCACTCGGTTCGGTGTCCAAGCCCCAGCCGCCAACTGCTGCCGTGTGGCGCCGGCCTCCGCATGGCGCCGCCGACCACAGATTACTGCTAGGGATTACCACTAGGGTTTGTCGCTTAGGTTTCCTTGGTCGGGTTGGATTTGGTGGTTGTGTTGTCTACATAGCGCATCTTGTTGGAGTGTCCCTCTTTGCGATTTGCCATGGCTTCGGGAGATGTGGGAGGTGATAAGGGTAGGGGTGATGCCCAAAACCCTAATGTGGAAGATATGATGAAGAAGTTGCATCTCACCGAGACTGAGGTGGAGGTGATGGACTTGCGAGGAGGAGGATGAGGAGATCATGGAGCCTACAGAGATGGCGTTAAGGGGAAGGTGCTATCTCCGGTGCCGGTTGTTGACACTTGTTATCATATAAAATTTTTAATTAATTAAACATGAGAAAGGGGTATAAATAATAATAACAACCTAGAATAGGGTGTCACTAACATAATTCCATCGATTTTGGTAAAGTTGTGATTTGCGTGGGACTTAACGTAAAAATCGGAGAGATGACGTGGCATACGACCAACGTAACGCAACGCAATCCAACTCCTAAACAAGTCTAGAAGGCTTCGGATTAATCCCGACGTGAACCAAACTCGGAACCAAGAAATACATCATCTAGAAGACTCCGAAACACACGACGCACGACGGGACCCGGAGGAACCCCACGGGCCGTCGGGCCCAATAATGGGGCGATCGGCCCCTACGTGGCCCAAGCCGCCACCACCGCAGGGAAGCTTCCTCCACCGCCTCTAAGACTCGATCTAAACCGGTTGATTTGAGTCGGTTTGATCCGAGGCGGCGGTAGAAGTGCGGGATTGATTCAAGGTTAATACCACATCGCCTCGATGAAGATGGAGAGACAGACGAAGACCCATATATTAGGACTCCTAGACCCCCCTTCTTAGATCATCAAGTTCTATAACAAAGATATTTCTAATTAAAATACCAAGTCATATTCAACGCTAGAGAAACATCGCTTTTAAGAGTAGCAATCAAGATTAGAACTAGTAGGAAGGGGAGAAATCCGCTCCGGATCGTCGGAGGCCGACTCAAGATCGAGCCTCGTTCTTGTAAGTTCTTCATTGTAAGTAGTCTTCAAGTTCCGGACACATGCTTAATATGAATATCTTGATCATGTTTATATTCGAGATTATTTATTCTAGTATTTACTTTAATTACACATTTAGCATAGTTGAATTCTTGTTATGTTCATGCATGGATTCGTATAGCGCTCATCATCTAGATCGGAAGGTGAGTGGTAGAGACGATGTAATCATGGTGATTAGATCTTATTTACCTGCGTTTGCACCCTATGTGCCGGGTCTAGGTGTGGGTAGATCGTGGTGGTGACAGCACCATTGAGTCCCTTGCAATCCATCCCCCTATGTAGGCCTAGCGGATGTTAGTATTCGGGTTGTTCTAAGTTTCGGCCTTAGTCTTCACGGATTCTCGTCCTCATGTTTGGATTTAATTAGTCTTTCTTCGATGATTGTTATTTGTATTGCATAATTAGGTAGGTCCTAACATTTAGTTTAGAGTTACATATTGGAGTTTCTAATGCTAGCTAGCCTATGAATTGCTATCGTCCATTGTTAGACACTTTCTCGCCAACCAACGCGTGATTTTTGGTCAAATCGTTTATCTAGAACTTTATCATTATCTTTATTATGAACTTTGATCCTTGCTTAAGTAATTGATAAGATTAATACGATGTCTTGCACATGAGAGATGGTTAGATTAAGATCTATGCTTAGTTAATTCATGATAAAAGACTTCTTTCCCCGTGGTAGAATATAAATTCAAGACACAGTTATTACTCCTAGTTAAAATGCTACAATGGTATATATTCATATCTCGCTTTAACTGATACCCGATTATAATTGTTTATTTACTTATTAAGAAGTTATCAAGGCATAGTACGAATATTATATTCCTTGCATATTAGTAGTTTAACTATAGGGATGACAACCTTTTCAGATATGCTATGAACTGCAATGAATATTTCTTTTAGTTTTATCCGAAGCAACATCCGATATTCTTTCTAGATGCCATTACTAGTTAGTGACATTAGAAATACCAACACCGGTCCCTATCTACCGGTGAGATCGGCGATGAAGCCGCATGGAGTAACCCCCGTTGGGTCAAGATCGAACCGATAGGGGAGAATGCCGATAATTTGTTTGTTCTTTGAATTTGGGAGTAATCCGATGCGGAGAAAGTCCTTGAAGGTACGCCATGGATGGTGGGTAGATACATCGTCTTGCTTTCAGGACTACGACCGTGAGACTTACGGCCGAGGAAATTGTCTTTGATCGAATGGAGATTTGGGCAAGGATTCTTAATTTGCCCTTGGGATGGATGAACCGCACAAAAGGTGCCCGAGCCATGGGGATGATTGGGGATGTTATCAAGATGGATGTGGATGTTGATGGGTGGTGCCTTTTTGAGGGCCAGGATTGCCATGGAGATCGGCAAACCTATCCACATAGGGGTCTTTCTCAGGATGACTAGGAGCGAAGAGCCAAGATGGTTCAAAATCCAGTATGAGAAGCTCCCATATGTGTGTTTTTCCTATGGTAGAATGGGGCACTCGGAGCTAGAGTCTACAAACCCCGCTGAACGTGATGATCGAGGAAAGTTACCCTATGATGTACAAAATTAGTGAACCGTGAGGAGAAGAAAAGACGGATGCAAACCTTTGCTGCTGCAGCAGCGGAATCTTACGGGAGTGGCTCATCTTTTTGCACCTAAACCCGCCAAAGAACCAAGCCATTCGGGGGAGAGGATCTAGGTCCTACTCACGCGTTACTCGACAGGTGTTGTAGGGGATTCGAAGAGCAAGAAATTAAGTCTCCTTTGAAACAACAAGAGGAGAAAGGAGGTCAATGCAAGAAGGAAAGTGCGTCGGCGGCAAGTCGGCGCTTGATTTGCATTAGGAGGAGGACGGGCAACGGGGCAAGACCTAAGCGCAAGTCCAAGAGAGCCTCCTTGGGGGCTATCACCCCCGATCTCAATATGCCTACGGGAGAAGCGGGTGCCATTGTGCTTGGGTTGGTACGGTGACTTCTCATCCCAGCTCAAGATATGTTCATCTTTGGAATTCTTCGTAATTTGGTTTTGATTTGCTCATTTCAATTGGTGTTTCCAATCAATTTTAGATGTAAATAGTTTAGTATTGAGATCAAGCGCAAAGAGGTCTAGAAGTGTGGGGTCTTTGCATTGAAGGTTGGCGTGAACAAACTCGATTCTTATAAACAGGTTGCTACGAGGTGCACAAGAGGTGTTTGTTTTAGAATAACCGATGAGGTGGCCCGTATTTGAGCCCACCGTATGTATGTATTGAGCCCGATCTGGACTGCAAGAGACACGACGGACTTGTGGAGCACCGAATGAGCAGGACCGAGAGATGGCCCAGCTGTCTTTAAGCCCACGTATTGATTGGGCCTGTGAACCAACAAAGGAGATCGGGCCGAGAAAGTTGCAAGTTGGCCCAGCGTCTCGTCTCATCGAAGAGACAAAAAGACCCCCCAAAAAAAATCATTGAAGTTTAATTAATGAATTATATATGTTATTGATGGGGCATCTTATAGATATTGAGAAACTAATAAAGGAGAAGAAACTAAAAATGAGACTAGGTACCGGCTAGCGTCTCGTCTCAATGCATCTTATAGTCGTAGCGAAGACTTATATTAAGCTGATGGCCACTACTTTTGTTTTCTTTTTCATGAGAGATACCATCTGCCGGCCTCTAGTATAGATAGCTTAGCTTCTTAATTAGTGATGAGGAGACGCTAATATAATTGCAACTTTTTGGGTCAAGTAACATCATCTCTCCGTTTCTCTATCGCCGTGTTGCCTTTTGGTACGAATTTCCATGTCGGCAAGGTGCCTTTTGTAGTCGGTGATACGGCTCGGGTCGGCCGGCCGGCCGGTCACATCGAGCATAAGTTTAAGCAGTCATATATAGCCTGCAGGTAAGCACATACATCAGTCGAACTAAGTGTATCTCTGTTGTTAGAAATTGTTAGATTTCTTATGGTGAAAACCTAAGTTTAGTAAAGATTGCATAGGGAGAGATGGCGGTTCGCGTGGAGAGCGGCGCGGGCGACTCCGGGGACACGGAGGGCGTCCGTGAGGAAACTCCCGGCGAACATCGGCATCCTCGGCCGAATCTGGCGCACTTTGTGAGCACGATCACTTTCCATCTCTCTCTTCTCCTTCTCCAGGGTCTCACCAAAGATCGGGAAGCCCCCTCCGTCTCGCTCGGTTTCTCCGCTCCACACCTTTGGTTGGGGGCAAGTTCGACAAACCGCCATGCGCGTTTCCTCTAGACCATTCTCCGGAGAATCTCCGTCAGATGATCATGGATGACAAGTGCCCGCTTGAGAAAGTCTCGGCCGGGTGTCAAGCTCAAACACACGCCAATCGAGTTCAATTGGGGAACGGAAAAGCAGAGTTCCGCCATGAACGGAATTTGGAGAACCTAAAAAGGGGAACCACCGGCGGGAGACTGCGGGGGGGAACCAATGTCGATCGCGGTGGTTCCGGTCACCCCCCAAGGTGATGTTAGTCGCCGGGATTCCGGATGTGCCGGACAAGGAGACACATGTCGACCTTCCGACAATGCGTCGGGGTGAGCGTGAGGTTGACGATAACCTCCGGTTAGAGCAGCACAAAGTTGGAGAAGGGGGAACGATTCGTCTCCAACCGGGAACCCTAGCTTCCCATTCCACCCGAACCTCGGCAAGTTCGTATGGCATACGGGAAATCCACCTACCAAATCCTTCGCGAAGCCGTGAAAACAAATCCATTGGTTGTGAGAGTAAAATGAATCCATATGGGGGAGGTCGGAGGAACGAGTGGAGAAATCCCGGTGGTGCTAGAAACGAGAGGGGGATGGGGAGGAAATCATGGTGGGGGTCGTGGAGGCCACGACGGCGGGGTAGCCAATCCCTGGGCGTGGTGCCGGGTCGAGGGGCCGGGATGGTGGAGGTGCTAATCCCGGCCGTGGTGCCCGGTCGGGGGCCAGGAAGGCGGAGGTGCTATCCCCGGTCGTGGTGCCGGGTCGGGGAGGCCGATCGGTGGAGGCATCAACCCCCGGGCGTGGTGGTGGTCGTGGAGGCCGGGACGGCGGGGCCGTCTTTGCTCCCGCCGAGGTGGTGGCCGTGGAGGCATGGACGGTGGCGGGGCCAACTCGGGCCGCGGTGGCGATCTTTGAATACGGTGGAAACTATCAAGATCGGGGCAACTTCAATCGAGCAAGGATATGGCAAAGGAAAACCGACTCCGAAGAACATCAATCTGTGAAGGAACAAGTTCTGGAAGGGGGTGGTGAAGTGGTTGGATCTCATGAGGGAGCCGATTGGTCCAAGTGGGAAGACAACAAGGAACAGCCAATCCCACGGGAAGCCCGGGGACATAAGGATGAGGCGGGAGGAAACAAAATTTGCAACAAAGATCAACCTGAATCTAGCAAGAAGAAAGAGGTAATTCCTGAGCCCATCAAAGGCTGTGAAATATGTGGCTATACAAATCACACAACTAGTGAATGCCGTAGAATGTACTGTGAGATTTGCAATGACAACACACATACCACATATGATTGCTCTGCATGTCTGCCATGGAACTATGGCCCCGAATGTGCAGCACAAGTTGAAGGTCAAAGTTTTTTCTATATAGATGAAATACTTGATTCCAAGATGGCTAGAGATAGAGCAAATACTTCTTTGTCATAAGCGTCTTGTGTGGAAATGTTACTGGAAAGGATATTGAGCAACTCTTTACCAACCTGCTGGGCTCAGAATATTGGAAATGGTCAGCAAGATATAAGACTGACAAGTCATTTACTCTAAGATTCCCCAATGCTAAGATGGTGAATCAATGGAGTTTGATGAGGACAATGGACATCAAAGGGGGAGAAGCCAGGATCCAAATTGATCAATGGAGTGCAGCTGCTGGTAGTAGAGGCAGGCTACAGCAAGGCTGGTTCAGGGTCTCAAACATACCTGATGATCAAAGATCTATTCTCACTCTAGCTAAAGTAGGTGCACTTGTGGGGAAGGTGATTGAAGTGGATGAGAAATCCAGGTTTAGAACTGATTATGTCAGGATGCTCATAGCCTGTAGAGATGTAACAAGGGTGCCAAAATCTGCTCTTGCTTGTTTAGGTTTGGATGAATATGAATTTGGTTTTGAAAGGGAGTTCATTGAAATTGAGAAGCCAAAGCAACCTCGATTGGAATTACCATCAATGAAGGGCAGCCACCCAATAAAAAAAGGCAAAAGGTGATTGTGATCAAGGGGTCGGCAAAGAAAAGACAACATGGGAGGTGCCGGCAATACTAATGAGAAGACATATGGTAAACGAGGTCATGAACTCTGCACCTCCCAAATTTCAATAGAGAGGCATGAGGTTTCAGAAGGTCAATGTCATGAATGGTGAGCAAAGCAAAATGATAGAACATGAAGATGCTAAAACACTGATACAGAAAGATGGAGTCACTTCAGATTCTGATAGTGACTCCCTGGGAGCAGATCTGGGCAAGTTAAACATGAAGGGCCAAAAGCATGAACCAAATTTCAAACACCGCAAGAGCTGGAATATGCAAGAAATGCCAGGGGCTAACATGAATGTGAAAGAACATGTCATGCAAGATAAGAATACAGTGGATCTGAATCTGCTGGAAAATGTAGCAATAGAGCAAAAACATGGTATCAACACTGATTCCAGGGAGGAGGTGATGACTGATAATAAAACCAACTCTCCTGAGGTATTCATTACTGATGACAATATTGTCAACACCCAGGACAGCCAGATAATGGAAGAAATTGAAGAGGCTAAGAGTGATGACCCTAATTTATCCCAGGAGATAGTTGGAGAGAATGCTTTAGTGGGTGAGATGGCAATGGCTCCTAACAGCAACAAAGAAATTTCTGCTGCAGAAATCTTGGAAGAGTCCAAGAACACTCATGTGAACAAGCCTGATGCAGTCATACCAATTAGAAGAAGTGAGAGGCTGATGAAGGATGCTACACTTACAACCATGGAAAAGAATGATGCCATCTCCAAGAAAAGAAACCTTGAAGGTAACAGCTCATCTCATAATATGTTTTCAGTCCTGCATTCTGATGAAATAGATGAGTTAGTAATGAATATGGGTATTGAAATAGGTGATGATAAGTTACAAACCTTTGATCTATTGAAAGATTTGGAATGTGCTAGGCATGATATTTTCTGTAAACAACTTGCTAAAAAGAATGCTAGTCTACTAGAACCAAGTAATCAAGAGGCAAATGTCTCTCCCATTGCTTTGAAATAGGTAGAGAGGAGCTATCTGATACTGATGATTTTGTTTTAGTGTTGTCAAAAAAGAAGAAAAGGGAGAGAGAAAAAAAAGTAATATTTTCTCATGGTGGCATGAGCAAAAACCCGAGTCGAAAAGTCCCGACCGTGCAAGAGGAAAGGGTAGGAAGCCTAACCCTACTAAAGGCGAGGAATTGTAGAAGCAAAGTTTCATAATGAATGGTCTTATATGGAATTGTAGAGGCCTCAGAAAAGATGGGGTGTCTACATACCTAAAAGATCTTATTCTCCAATATGATTTGCATTTCTTGGGAATCCAGGAAACAATGGTAGAAGTATGTGATGATAGAATCCTAAGAAACATTGATCCTAATCAGATTACTTGTGGGTGTGGAATCCTTCCAAGGGAAGGTCGGGGGGTATACTAGTGGGTGTTAAGAGAGATTTTTATGTGGTAAACTCTTTCAAACATGGAGAATATATGCTCCGTGGATATGTGGGACAAAACAACAAAAGTCAATTGGAATTTGCTTATTGTGTATGGACCTGCTCATGATGAGTTAAAGGATGAGTTCATGGCTGAACTAGCCCTTTTTTGTTCTTCTATTAATGTGCCCATGATTATAGGGGGGGACTTCAATATTATAAGGTATGCCAATGAAAAGAATAAAGGTAGGGGTGTGCATCAACACACTGAAGTGTTTAATTCTCTAATAAACACCTATGAACTAAGGGAACCGATTATGTCCGGTGGAAAGTTCACCCGGACCAACAATCAGGAAAATCCCACATTGGTGAAATTGGATAGAGTTTTAATAACTCAAGAATGGGAAGAGATGTTCCCTTTAGCCATAATCAAGAAACTTCCAAGGGAAATTTCTCGATCACAACCCTCTATTGGTGATGAGTGACGTGAGCCAACAAAAGGTGATTAAGTCTATACAGTTTAGATTTGAGCTAAGCTGGCTAAAGAATCCTGAATTTTATGAACATGTGGAGAGAATTTGGGGTGCACCATGTAGAGCAAAAGTCTGTGCTAGATAAAATTCAACAAAAAAATGAAACTATGCAAACAAAGATCTTAAAGGATGGGGGTAAATGAACAATCCATTATGAGGAGAAGAAGGAAAGAGTTGCTACAAGAATTATTGATATTAGAAGAAAAGGAGGAGGATGACACTCTAACACCTGATCAATGGATCAGAAAACAGAGGTTATGAAAG
This sequence comes from Hyparrhenia diplandra, assembly GCA_015847255.1. NCBI lineage: Eukaryota > Viridiplantae > Streptophyta > Magnoliopsida > Poales > Poaceae > Hyparrhenia > Hyparrhenia diplandra. The sequence continues at coordinate 93,259 of JADLZK010010521.1, read as the reverse complement.
AGAATTTGAAAATTCTAGAAGAAGAAGAGATGTATTGGTATAACAGATCACATGAAAGGTGGTTGAAAAGAAGGTGATATGAACACAAAATATTTTCATAGAATTGCCAATGGGAGAAAGAGTAAGAATACAATCTTAAGCTTTGAAAAAGATGGAAACATAATAGAAGGGGAAGAAAACCTGTTAGCCCATGCAAATGAGAATACTACACCAATTATTTGGCCCCTGCCCCTATTTTTGATGTTAATATAAATGAGGAGATATGGAGGGATGCACAAGTCTTGGGTGAAGAAGAAAACAGGATTTATGCAAACCATTCTCTGAAGCAGAGATTTGGCATGCTCTATCACAAATGGTAAAAAATAAAGCCCTCGGACCGCATAAAAGCATGCCAATTGAATTTTATCACCATGCCGGAGGATTATAAAAAGATGATATTGTAGCACTTTTTTCAGATTTCCATGAGTCTAAAGTAAACATATGCGAGGATCAATTATGGCATTATAACACTGCTACCAAAGGTAGCGAGATGCTTCCAAAAAATACAACAATACAGCCAATATGTTTGTTGAATTGTCTATACAAGCTCATCACTAAGGTTTTGACTTTAAGAATGGAGAAGGTGGTCGAGAAACTTATACATCCAAACGGTCGGCCTTTATGAAAGGCGTGAATATTATGAGTGGGGTAATGTCCCTCCATGAGATTCTCGCATGAGACAAAGAGGAGAAAGGAGTGTGGAGTTATATTAAAAACCGGATTTTGAAAAGGCATATGACAAGGTCAATTGGACTTTGCTTCTTTCAAATGCTTAAAAGCTAGAGGTTTTTCTGATATGTGGTGTAGTTGGATAACTCGTGGTCTCGGGAGGTACTTGTAAGTGTGAAAATCAATAACACAATTGGACCTTATATCAAGAGTTTTAAAGGGGTGAGACAGGGGGACCCTCTATCCCCAATCCTGTTTAACTTTGTGGCAGATTGCTTAACAAGGATGATTGTTCAAGCTCGAAAAAAATGGCATTATAACTGGTCCGATTGAACACATAATTCCCAATGGAGTGGCTATTCGCAATATGCGAGATGACACCATCATTTGTCTTAAACATGACATTGGCAAGGCTAGAAACATGAAATTGCTCTTATACCTATATGAGATGATGGCTGGACTAAAAATCAACTTCAATAAGAGTGAGGTGATTATAGTCAATGATAATGACAATGTGGGTCCTATATATGCTGAAATCTTTAACTGCCAGTTTGGATACTTCCCCATTAAGTATTTAGGGGTATCTGTGAGCCCAAGTAGATTGCATGTTATTGATTGGGCACCTTTGCTGGACAAGAGTGCTAAAAGGCTAGAGGTTTGGAAGGGATCTACAGCAAATATTGCTGGTAGGACAACTCTGATAACATCAAGTCTAAGTAATGCACCTATCTACTATATGTCAATCTATCTTCTACCACAAACTGTGGTAAATGGAGTAGATAAGAATATGAGAACTTTTTTTTGGCAAGGAGGACATACAAAAAGAAAATACCATCTGGTCAAATGGACCAAAATCTGTAAGAGTAAGAAGAAAGGGGGGCTTGGCATCAAGGATGTCTGGAAAATGAACCTCGCCATTACTGAGTAAGTGGTGGTGGAAGTTGGAGAATGAGGATGGTCTATGGCAAGACATTGTCAGATTCAAGTATCTGAAAAAAGACTCTATCACCACAAAGAAAACACGCATTGAGGGAGACTCTCCCATATGGGCTGATCTCTTGAAAGTGAAAGAAATTTACTTGCAGGGAAGGAAGAAGATAATCAGGAATGGTAATGATACTTTGTTATGGCTAGATGCCTGGCTAGATGATAAACCTCTCTGTAATACCCATCCTATTCTCTTTAAATTGTGCAACCTTAAATATATAATCAGAATCAAATGATGAGTGGATCTAGTCGATCTCCTTTAGTAGATGGTTGTGTGGGGATGTGTTGAATGACTAGATTGCACTTAAAGAGAGAATCATGACTCAAAGACTAACAACTGAACTGATATGTGTCGCTTTGGAGGCTGGAAAAGAATGGTTATTATAGTGTGAAATCAACATATAATGCCTTAACGCCTCGATTGTGGTCTATATCGAGAAAAGAATCTGAAAGCCAGAATTCCAAATTTTAAAATGAAGTTTTTCTTGTGGTTAGTTTCTAATAAAGCCATTTTAACAAAGGACAACATGGTGAAGAGGAACTGGAATGGTGACCCTACATGCTATTTTTGCCCACAACAGAACATGTTGACCATTTGCTTTTCACTTGTTCCATAGCTAAGTGTATTTGGGCAATCATTGCTGCTTGCATTGGTGCCAATGTTATTCCTGCATCTCTCGAACAAGGATGGGCATGGTGTGATAAATGGCTCCCAAATTGTAAACAATACCATGCAATAGGGCTATCTGCTATATGCTGGGCCATATGGAAAAGAAGAAACTCTGTGTGTTTCGATGGCAAAGTGCTCAGGAATCCATTAGAGATACTGAGCCATGCTTGCGCGTTGATGAAATTCTGGGCAGGTTTATTGAAGAATGAAGACAAGGAGGCATGGATCCAGGCAGTAGAAGCAACGCTGCAATTTGCAGTTAATCTTCTGCAGCAAGACCAAGGTGGGCGCCCGGAGATTCTGCCAGGGGAAGATGATGATGCTGCACGCACTGAACAGGAGTGACAAAAGTGGATCTCAATGAAGCAAAGCTTGGTAGTTCGTCTGATAATAGACTGGTTTTTGTGCACATGGTGCCTTGTAAGGGGTTGATGTTTCCCCCTCCTGCTAGTTACTTTTCTTTCTCCTGAACTGTCTTGTTACTTCTGAACTGCCTAGAACATTGTATTTCCGTTATTCTGATAATGGAAATGGGGAAGCTCCCTTTATCGAAAAGAAAAAAAAAAAAACCTAAGTTGAGTGGTAGATTTCATCAAAAAAAAAAAAAAGTTGAGTGGTACGTTAGATTGTCCCACACTCACCCTTCTTGCAGATATATTAAGCAAGATGACAGCACGTGTACATTATAAGGAGGGGCTAGGAGCAAGAAACGTGCCCATACACTGAGCCTCTCAAAACGGCGGGGGGCAACAAAAGGCAACGACGGTATTACCAGCGAAAGGCAGTGTCGAGGTCATGCAGCAGCATGCGCAAGATTTGTGTGGCCGAGGATCATCTATCTGATAGATGCAGCAGCTGGCTTTCTATCTTTCGGCTAATGGCGTCGTCTAGAGATCTCGATTGATCTTGCGTCGCCATGATCTTGTGGCGGCCTTGAAGGAGGTTCTTGTCTGCAGCCGTAGCCGCTTCTTCTTCCCTCATCTAGTCGTGTGTTTTACCTTTCTAGTACAACCCTACCGCACCGCCGTGTAAGCCGGTGATTCTTGTCCATGCTTTGCATATATTGGTCCCTAGCTAAGAGCAGAGACTATCTAGCTATAGGCCACTAGCTCTCCTTGGATATATTCTTTTTTTAGTTTAGTTTTATTATTATTATTATTATTATTATTATTATTATTATTTTGGTAGAGTGTGTTGATCCCTAGCTGGTTGACGTCATCTTTAGTTTAGCACAAAAAATTAATAATAAACTAATAACTAGTTTTAAATCGCCGGCTATGCATTTAGCGGCAGGGCTATCGTTACATGCTATAGCCACCTGGCTAAATGCCATATCGAGAGCCTTCTTTCGAGAGGCTATAGCCGGCTATATTGGCGGCTATAGCCAGCTATTTAAAACTAAACTAATAACTAATAACGTATATTTCTCTCGCCTTTTCCGTGGATGAAATCTTTCTCATATTTTGTTCGAAAATTTTCCATCACGGCAAGTTTCTGTATCATAAAAAACTCCTAGCTAGTTTATCATGGTATAAGTTTGTGTTCACTCTTGTCATGTGGTCCTAGTAGTAAGGAGAGTGTGCTTTGACCATCAAGTTCACGCGCACACCACCTACTTTCGTACTCAGCAGAAGTTCTTGTCATTCTCCACCATATGAAGATTATATAAACACCTTTAGGGGTGTTTGGGATGGTTCCACTCCACAAACTCACTGTGGACCTGTTACAACTTACAACTCCCCCATTTTTTTCTCAAATAGAGAGCCTGGGAGCTGAAACATTTTGGCTAAAAAGAGATGGAGCATAGGAGTTTCGCAAACACACGTGAAGTTTTGAAAATAGACATGTGCTATAATAAAGATAAATATGAGAAAAAGAAAAGGTGAGAAAAATATGAGAAATAAATAAAAATGATGACAGAAAAAGAAAATGAAAAGAATGCTTAAGCTAGGTAACAAACTGTTAAGTACTATATATATCTCTACTACATATAATGCATGCATCATAAAAACACTTTCCTAAAAGCCATACAACAAACTCCGTCCGTTTGTCATTATCTCTCCAAATCTTTTCTATGGACACCCAACAAAATATACCCTAAAAGCTCAACAAGTTTTAAAATGAATGGTGCAGATCTATTTTCACATCTTTCCCTACTCACCCACCACATATGATGGCTAAGATTGCTGGGATCAATCCTCCTCTACCGCCTCGGCTCGACTCTCCTCCCACCCCAAGACGCCAAGACGCTCGACGCTTCCGTCTTCCCCGCAGCCACCCAGCACGGCGAAGCCGCGAGGTGACACCCCTGCTCTCATTGAAGCGCAACCGCCGCACCCACTCTTCAGCTCCCCTCGATGCCACGAACCCACAACGCCGCACGCCCGCCACCACACGCCCCGCGGCAACATCGCGCCCGGCCGCGCCGCCCGCCCGCACCGCCCACGCCACGCCCGTGCGCCGCAAGGACGCATGGCGGATGCCGCCAAGACGCCGCCGCCACACTCCACCCTCCCTACCGCTGGAGGAGCAAGTGCGGGGAGCCGCCGAGGCCGCGCGGACAAACCATCGGGCAAGGTGAGGCTGCGGCGCGAGGTGTCACAAACCTCACTCAAATGATTTACGAAAAACCGAAACCGAACCGAGATTTACCAAAAACCGAACCGAAAAACCGAAACCGAAAACTTCGGTTCCTCGATTCCCGAACCGACTTTACCGAGGTATATCCGGTTCTTTACCTCGGTTTACCGAATTTACCGAATTTACTGAACTATGCTGATTATGAGTGTTGTTATATTATTGATTGTATTATTGTACATTATTATATTATATATTTGTGGTATTCTACTCTTATAGTATTGTGGACCTTTATATATATGAATTTTACACTATAATTCTCCATGAAATCATTTTAAAATTATGTCAAAATTGGATTTTAAACTTGCAAATACATGTTTATGTGACCAATTCGGTATTTTCGGTAAATACCGAACCGAACCGAAAGTACCGAAACCGAATTTCCTCGGTACCGATTTTTTTGAAGGAACCGATCGGTACCCGATTTCTAAGAACCGAATTTACCGAAGAACCGGTACCGAACCGATCGGTTCGGTAAAACCGAATGCCCAGCCTGATCACAGCCTCACAGGGCGCCAGGGTAGGGTCGTGGCAACTGGCAACGCCGGTCAGGCCGCGCGGCCGAGCGGGGCCGCCACCAGGCAATGACGCTTCGAGGCTAGAGGCTGTTGCGGCAAGGGTGACCAAGAGCGGTGATCTCCCCAGGTCAGTCACCGCCATCTCCTGGAAGGACGTCGCGGCCACTACCAAGAGCGGCGAGCTGTCCAAGGCGGTGGCCGATACTGGGCTCTCCATGGGCACAGTGCACCCACGATGGATGGATGGATGGTGCACTCGGTCGCCGGAAGATTCCCAATCTGTTGGAGTTGAATAGCAGAAGAAATTCTTCAGGGAGTTCAAGATTCTTGTTTATTGCAAAGGAGCAGACGGTTAGGATTTGTACCATATTTTTTAATTTGGTGATTTTCTTTGAATTTGTTTTGATCACTGCCATCTACTGATAGAAGATGGGAATTGCAGGAAGGAGGACAGGGGGCTCAAAAATCATCATGAGCAAGTGAGTTTGCCCTCCAATTTTGTTTACTAACGAATGTGAATGTTACGTGGTCACTGGTCAGTGATCTTCATGTGTGCACGGTGCAAATGGTACTGCATCAAGCTGAAGGTTGCAGCTCTTTCCAGTTGCCTGTTGAGTGCCCTCAGTCAATGCCTTCTCTGTACATCATGTTTTCGTTCATCGCTGTGATACTTGAATAGTTCATGCTTTGTAGACAGCATTTGGCCAGTGGCCAGTTCAATCATTCTCTAATTTTTCAGCACAAAGGAGTTCATGAGATTTCAGAATTGAAGCAAGCAAATATTGTGTCAATAGAGTTTCCTGTGTACCTGCAATGTCATGAATTATGATCTTAATGTCAGTAGATTTTCTAAAGTAAACCATTTTCACATGACTTGGCTTTCTTTATTTATTATCTGTGGATTGTACATTCAAGATAGAACTTGTCAATACTTTATCCTGTTTTGACTTGTCTCTATTACTCTTTCAGTTTTTTATTTAATACCCGTTACATGCTCTCAAAGGAAGAATTGAACGCTTGTATGGATTGGGGGCATTCGGTTGGGCTGATTCAATGTACGCCTGAACTTTGTTTCTTTCTGCAGATTTTGGAATTTTGGATTATGAGTACAAGGCAGAGAACCTTCTCAAGGATGAGCAGTCTGATCCAGGTTTGTCAAGGATTATGAGTACAATGCTCAAATATGTTGAGGTAGTTATCAGTTAACATGCTCTGGTGCCATTTCAGATCATGTAGCTGTCAATTATTCTGTAATGGTTTATACTATTTATATATGTGACACAGGTTTTCCTCCATTTAATTATCAGTCACATACCTATTTTACAGGGTTTCATGAGCTCCATGACACAAAATCTGAGTTCTGATCCATCTTATTATGGACAACCGTGATATATGGCAATAGAAACATTGTCAGTTCAATGATATGTGGCAAGTAGGTAATGTTGCTATGCACCTTCCGCCCAATTTAGTAATAGCAATATTGCTGGTAATTTTGTCTTGTGCATATGAGTGCTAATAATTTCTATTGGTATGTTACTAATTACAGCTACAGATGAAATATATATATTCCACAGGACCGCCATCTTTGATAGGTATGTTTTGTCTCTGTCAGTGCTGTATCTATTTAAAAATCTCAAGGATAATATGTTTAATTGGAAACTAATAGTTGCAGGAGAAAAATTGCCACAAGAAAGTGTTGTTTCAGCCATTTTGCCAAGCATCGACATCTCGTGACATGGAAAATGATGATCTAGGCCTATTTTTAGGTAAAAAGAGAATGCAAACTGGAAGTAAATGTGGAGGAATACGTTGAAGCAAACTACAGACTATCTGCCATTGTCTTTCTATTTTGCTTGCTCCACATTATGCCATTATCGATCTGCCATTATTGTATGCCTTAACAAGTAGCCTCAACAAATACCTATTTTGTGCTCTGCAGGTTCTGGTGGTGGCCAACCCAGCAAACACCGTTGCTTTTATCTTGAAAGAATTCGCTGGATCTATTCCTGAGAAGAACGTTATTTGCCTGACTCATATGGACCACAAGGCTCTTGGCAAGATTTCTGAGAGACTCAGTGTCCAAGTTAGTGTATGAGCCACACCACAATCTAATCCTGAGCACTGAAATCCTTAAAATTATTTGTTCTCTTATTTAGGCTATCAAATCTCCAAATGGCTATTAAGGATAGCATCTGGCTGAAATCAAGGATTGCTAGTCAGTATAGATCCATACTTCTGCCGGCTGCTCAAATGGCACTGGACACACCTGGAGTCCCAATCCCAACATGTTTCAGCTTGTCCACAATCCTTAGGATCTAGCCTTCAGGAACCATCAACTGTCTAATAGATCTACTGTAGGGACTTCGGTCCCTCCAGATTTGTCAAAAAACTGTCTAATAGATCAGAGCTGCCTCAGAGGTGCACAGATCAACCATGTCCAAAAATCAAACATGTGACTGGCCCTGCAACCCTGATCCTGCATATGTATTGTTTCTAGAGAGAACTTTATGTTGCAGTAGTTGTATAGGATCGGTCTTCGAGACTTGTACCCAGAACATCAATGACGATGACATTGTACTCCCCTTCCACTCCAAACCATTTCAAATGAGGAATTCCAATTCCAGGTGAAGTTTGAAAAGGAAATATATTAAATACTAGGTCAACACATATGAAACAAGCTGTGATAGCAGGTTCTGAACCTTAGCATGTTCATTCAATGATCTCTTTTGTTGCCAGAGATCAGAAGCAAAGATATATTTGGTGATGAGTGGATTCAGAAGCTTTGCAGATTTGTGCAGCAAAATTCAAATCAATAAACCGCTGTAAAGCAATTATCGATGCGGATACTTTACTACCTAGTCGTCTTTGGTTTTACCTATCCCTGGTGGATACATAATTTGAAATATGAAATAGCTGATAAAAATAAGGATAAATGTCAGAACCATTCCTCCAATTACGACTGTTGTTTTTTCCTGAATTGTCACATTTCAGAGCTTTCTCTGTTCAAGTTTCAGAGACCAACTCTGGTATGACAATGCTCTCAAGAATTGAAAAAATGTGACAACGCTAAAACGTGCGATTTCATATTAGGGCAGGGATGGGAAACAAGCATGATCGATAAACTTGCATGATACAAGTCATTAGCCATAGTGTTGCACACAACTTAAACTCAGGATAAAAATCTAGAGCAAGCAGTAGAAGATTAATAGGCCTTCTGGGGGTCTTTGCTTATCTGAATATCGACAAGGGATCCTATCTAGGAGGTGGTGAATGAGATGTGCTCATTTTGCCCATCCTGATTTCGAGCTCCTCCTCGTCCGCATCCCAACCCCAAAGGCCAAAGCAAGCAGAGACCTGCTCGGCCGCGGCTGGGCGAGGGCAAGCGCAGCCGCGCGTGCGCGTGGTTAGCTGGCTGCACGGGCTCCGTCCTCCAGAACCGGCCCCTCGGCGCAGCTCCGGGTGTGGGGCACACTGGTGGCCTGCGTCCCTGTCGGCGTGCAGCGCAGGCCTGCCGGCGCGCGGGAGAGACCGCGTCGAGGAGAGGCGATGGCGGCGCGCGTCCTTGCCGGTGTCCTGACGAAACTGGTAGGCGGTGGATGGGGCGAGTGACCGACTGTTTTTCGTTACCCAACGGCGATCTGAACCCGAAAGCAGAGGGAGCGGGGCGATCCTTGGAGTAGTACGTGTGCGCCGGCCGGCTGCCGGCATCGCGGCCGAACCCGAAAGCTCCGGTCGGCGTCCACCCATGCATGGACACGCAGAGCAACAATGCTGGCTCGCTGCTGCTGAGAACATGATGGTGTAGACACAAACAATTCTAGAGCGGTGCTGCACGTAGTAGTGCGCTGCTCAAGCAGTGAAGCTCAATTCTGAATGATTTGGACGCTGGCAGCGCAGTGATGTGCATCGACATGAGGTCCCAAAACCAAAAACTTCTTTAGGCGAGGGCGCCTCCCTGTTCAACAATGGAATGAATGGATCGTGACTCCAGGCGGTGCGAGTCAGCCACGGCGCTCCGAACCCACCGATCCCATCTCGCCGAACACACCCACCCCCCACCAACGGAGATGGACCCACACCCAGTGAGTGACGTGGCGGCCCTACCGCCTGCGTGCGTGTCCGGAGGCGGAGGCTGCGGCGGGGGCAGCCGCACGCCGCACGCTGAGCTGATTTGCTGCTTTTCTTTGCTTTTTGTCGCCCGTCCGCCATCGCTTTTCACCAACAACCACCAGCATCGCTGCCGAACCCGAAAGCCTTGCTCTCCGTCTCCCCTCATGGGATGAATCCTGTCGCGAGCCGAGACCGAGTCGGGCGGGGCGGGATGGGACGACGCGATACGGCGGAGGCGAACGTGTGCTACTATAGTACTCTAGTGCAGCGGTGGGGCAGGACGCCGTGGATCTGGATCGCTTCGTTCCAGCTCTTCTTTGCCAGTTTCCACCACCCGATGCTACTACCGTTAACACACACACACACACATGAGGCCGGGTTAACGTTCAACTGCGATGACGGTTTCCGTGGTACGAACGAACGGTGGACTTTTTGTCTCGTGTCTCTGGCCACTAACATATGGAAGCCGCCGTCGTTGTCCCAAGCTGCGAGTTTGCACGCGATGGGAGATCGGGGAAGGCTGGTGCTGCCCTGGGAGTGGGCGCCGGCCGTCGTTGCTGCAACGAACGAACGATGACAGAATCATGGCATGTGGCGCGGCGTGCTCTGCAACTGTGGCGCCACACGGTTTGGTTGAGAGACTTTTAGTACCTAATACTTAAAAAAGTCTCCGGTAAAAATCAAAACGTACACGAATTTTTAGGGACTTTTTTTTCCTATTATAGTATCAAAAAGACTCACTCTTTTTATTAGTCCATGAGACTAAGACTTTTTAAAACCAAAAAACAGGGTCTAATCAACGAGCACGAGCGCGTGGTTAAATTAGGGGCCGGGGGCCAAGTCGGTCGGTGGGCCTGAGATCGATCATGGCTCGTGTATCACGATTTGGCACTGACAGTCACGTACTCCGTATAAGAGTAGAAGCCTACTACTGTACTGTACTAGTTGTAAATAGTAATGTTTGGTCCTTACATTTTCCAGGGCACTCATATATATATGATATGATGACTCTCAAGGCAACTAGCCTCTCGAGTGCCGGCGGACGGGGATCGATCTATCGCCCATTTGCTGTCGCGCTGTCCCGTCCGTGCTGGCGTGTCGTGCCGCTTTCGTTCCTTCCAAACCGGCACGCACCTGGGTGCGCCGAGACGATCGTGGCCGCCTGCATCCCGCTGCCACCGCCGTGCCGGCACCGGCCAGCTGGCCAGCCGCCGGGAGGCCGGGCGGGCACCACCACCAATCCACCACCCAACGCATGCCTCGCCGTGCCGTGTGCGGCTCGAGGCCAGCTGCTCCTGTATGCATGATGCATGTCGGCACCTGGGTGCTCGAGGATGGAGCGGGAGCTGATCGAGGGAGGCGGAGGGAGACTCAGACTCGGGACCTTGGCGGGGCTCGCTCGCTCGAGGGGCAACGACAAACACGGGCGGCGCACGCACCAGGCGCGTGTACGACGAACCAGGCCACCTCCACTCCACCGCCAAAAACCATGACAGAGACTTTACTATACATTTCCTTAACAAAAAGATGATTTTACTGCGTACTCCTCCTGACCACATATACCACGGTCATCCACAATGGTTAGTTATTTCACTTATCTAGATGTGGCGCGACAAAAAAAAGTAGGAGAGAGTAGTCACTAACTACATCTGCAAATAGATAGACTATTTCACATCGCCTCGCAACACATGAGATAAAACATGTGAGTCCAACAATATAAAAATAGTCTTTTGTTTTTGTCTTTCACCTCCATATCATCACACTAAATAGATAACACTACCTATTACCATTTCTTGCGGGCGTTTATGACACAATTATCAAGACTATGAACTAGTTAACAAAGCCAGATGAGTTTCATAGTTCCTCTCTCATTTGATAAAACTCTCTTATTTAATGACTCTACTAAGTCAGCATTTTGCTGATGTGACAACCTAATTAATGTGCATTTACACTTTCATGAAAACATGGATTGAGACCGACCTAATAATTAATACACATAATAAAGTAAATACGAAATCATGAGCACATAAGAAAGAGATCGATATATAAATGCAGCAGCTTAGTCGTAATAGTCATCATTAACTAAAATCTTCAGTGTGTGCGGGGTCCACGATTAGTACGTCTCTGTCAAGAGTCAAGACCCAAGCGACAGAGTACGTACACGATCCAAAAGACAAAATAATTTCACAAATGTCTATAGTATGCTAAAAGTTGGAGCTCGGCACGAAACCGATGTTCAGTTTTTTTGTCCTCGACGAGCTGCTAAGCTTTGATGTGCTCAGTTTATGAAACCCAACTTTGAACAAAAAAAAAAAAAAAAAAAAAAAAAGAGAGAGAAGAAACTGAATTACTGAATGAAAAGAGAGTGAGGAGAGCCACGTCATTGTCACGCCAGAATAGAATCGTCCGCGACTGTTGAGAAGAAGATACGGTTCGGACGTTTTGATAAGAAGAAGAAAAGTACAGAGACTGACATACATTCCGGCGTTCCATAGATCAGCCTAACAAACTTCGGGTGTGCTTGGTCTTTGGTGAAGGATTTTAGTTTAAAACTAAACTAAGCTTTCTTTGTCCAAACTAAATTTAAACCAGCAATTTTGCAACAATTCTTTTTCTGACAAGAAAACTAATTTAGCTTCGGTTGGTTTGTCAACAAATACTTTCAATCAGGGACAAAAAGAAGCTTCACTTTTGAGTGAGGAAGCTCGAAGCTACTAGTGGCAGGAGAGTATTTATTTATTGCCAACAAAGCGTTGGCATAAAGATGAGCAGCTAAACCTGGTGGGGAAAAAAAAAGGTTATAAAGAAATAATGCGCACCACTAGTGCGAACGCACGGTCACCGCCAGCGACCCGCGCCGCCTCCTCCCCTCGCCGGGGGCTGCAGGGGCGGCTGCGGCTCACGGCTGCTCACGGCCACTGCTCACGGCTGCTGCCACCACCCCCGCAGGAATTCCGTCTCTCTTCCAGCTCGCTCCCTTGCCTGGCTATAAATACCTGCCATCATCCCCCCTCTCCCTCCCGACGGCCTCCCCTTCCCCTGCCACTCGCCTCCGCCGCCTGTGGCCCAGCGCGCCCGCTCGCCCGCGGCTCTCCGGTCTGAAAATCCTCCTAGGTAACGACGAGGCTCATCGCTCACTCGCCCCCGCTCGTGAGTGAATTCGTGGTTTCCCACTTTCCTTTCAGTTCCACTCGCTCGCTCGTGATTCCTTGGTATGCCGTTGGCTTCGTTCAGTACTTCAATTTGAGCGGGTGGTTTCCATTGACCTGCCGCCTACGGGACGATTTCTTGCTGATTGTCTGGTACCATGGGTCCGTACGGGGCAGTGGCGGCAAGAGCTTGCTTTGTTACTGAACAACAGCAAACGAAAGCCAGAGTTTCGGTGTTTTTGGGTTGGGTCTCGGGCTAGAATTGGTATGGAGATCCCATCCCCTGTTGCGAGACATTGAGGTCCAGACTTTAGTTTTAGCGAGATATCTATCGCCTGTTATGTGTTCCAGAGCTGAAACCGCTGCGAAATTCCTTTCCAATCTATCCTTAACTTCACCTTCACCTTCAGCCTTCAGGTTTGATTGTTTGTTTTGGTAGGCTTTTGTTTACTACTGTCACCAGAGATCCCTGACTGTCACAAGTCCCAAGTGCCAACTTGATTGAATTTGAGGTAGCAGCGTCTCAGGATGGGGGTCTTCGATTTTGTACAAGTTGTAGCTTGGGCCAAATTTAAATCTGGCCTCAATTTCAACCATCAAGGTTGTAGTTCTAGCCTTCACTGTACCCAAATTGCTTTTGGTGGTTTCCTTCCTGATTATAGATAGATTTTTATATGGCTGCATGAGACCTTTATACTGATTCCATCACATGATTGGTTGAGAAGTTGTCATGATCAGTAAGACAAAATGGACTTTGGTGACTTGTTGTTATCTTTTGCCATGATAGACTGTGACATAAAAATCAAGTTGTGCTTGCCAAAAGTTTGTTTGTGGTTCTCTATAATTGGTTCTCTCCTCAAAAGGACTAGATAATAAGGCTGTGGCTCTATAATTGGTTCTCTCCTCAAAAGGACTAGATAATAAGGCTGTGGCTGTGCCTTGTTTTGGTTAGTAATGATATCTAAGTGCTCTATTGATATAGATATAAATGGTGTTTTATGTCATTCACACGTGGAACAGCGTGCACAGATGCGATCATCTCAAGACGGATTGTACTCATATTGTCGTGGGATTATTGGTAGCTTTTGTGTTGGGCGTTTAGCATCTTAGGGTGGTAGGTTCCTTGCGTTGCTCTTATTATGCCTGTTGCTTTGTCGCATGTAAAGTGGCACTGAGTTGTACAGCTGACTTCATGCTAAATTGAAAACATGTTCTAGAGGGAGAACTTGCTCGTTGACATTTTAATTTCTTTTTATGGCACTCACATCTCAGTAACTATCACCAGTATCTTTTTTTCTTTGTTCGTTTGTGCTGCTGACACAATCCTACTTTCAATGGCAAATTAATATTAAAAAATCAAGATGGTTAACTTCGGGAAGAAATTGATGGCAGATCGCATTCCAGAATGGAAAGGGTACTGTTCACTTTTGTATGAGATTCTGTTTATACTTGACAGTGAACCAATCTATATTACTGTAAAGTTATGGGTTATCTGAATAGCATCAACTTCCAATTCATTCACTGGCTTACCTTTTCTTTTTTCGAATTTGAATTATCTTACGTGCATTTACTGTACAGAACTCCAATTCATTCACTGGCTTACCTTTTCTTTTTCGAATTTGAATTATCTTACGTGCATTTACTGTACAGATTGATAACTGGTAATGAAGCATTGACATTGTTCAACCTTTGGTAACGGCATTCATGGTCATGCTGCCTTGTAGTTTTGACACATCGTGCTTTGTTGGTCTCTGCTTAGTGTACTCCTTAGTGTAAAAGATTTCATGCTGGCGTCCTTAGTTACCAAGCTTGACCGTTGTCTCCATGCCAATTGTTTTCAGATATTATATCAATTACAAGTCGATGAAGAAGAAAGTTAAACAGTATGGCCAGCAGCTCCAGCAGGGTGAGAAGGATCGCCGTCGGGTTGTGAAGGATTTCTCAAATATGCTTGATGATCAGGTAATGCTGTTAAGTATAAATCTGTGCAAGCAAAGTCATCAGTTCAAACTCCCTGATCTGCTTTAATAGTTTAACTTGCAGACTTTAGCTTCTCTCTGGATTTTTAACTTGCGGATTGTAGCATCAACATGGTGGGCATGCATCATCCATATCTGACCTCTGTATGCACTTGCATGTTCAGCAAGACAGTGCTATCTATGTGAATGACTAGTTCAGAAATACAATGCTACATAAATACTATAAGAAGAGTTGATAATTTCTTCAGAAACTTACTTTGTATATACTTTTTTTGAAGTTGCAGCTTTGCTGCATAATTCATGTACTTTTAGATGTAACTAATTTGTAGTTCATCTGGCATCATTCTTGCATTGAAATTGGTGTGAGCAATTATATCCAATTGTGCCTGCTGGGGTCAGTATTTTAATCTCTTATCCCTCTGTTTACTCAGATAGAGAAGATTGTCCTGTTTCTGTTGGAACAAGGAACGTTGGCAAGCAGGATTGAGAAGTTAGGAAAGCAAAGGGCAATACTACAAGAGCAGCCAGATATAGCTGGTATTGCTGAGTTACGAGAAGGTTATAGGGAAGTTGGTGTCGACCTCATCAAACTTCTCAAGTTTGTTGATCTTAATGCAACTGGCATTCGGAAAATTTTGAAGAACTTTGATGAGCGTTTCAGCTATAGATTTACTGATTACTATGTGACAAGTAGATCAAATCACCCGTACTCTCAACTGCAACAGGTCTTTAAGCATGTGTTAATGCACTAACTCCAGATTTAGTATCGTTCAAATCTGTTGCAAGTTTATTTGTACTTGATATGTTCTGCTCTTGCTATGGTCTTGCCTTTTTACAATCCATGGCCTTACCTGTTCTATGCAATCAGGGTGTAGGAGCTGTGGTAGGAGCTTTGTCACGTAACCTTGCTGAACTCCAAGAACGTCAAGGAAGCTACTTGTCTATTTATGATCAGCCATCTTCTGCTCTTAAGGTTTATTTCTTTTATAAACTACTGATGTGATATCATCTTAAGAATATTTTCCTGCACATGACTTGCAGCTGATCACTTTTGGTTTCGATCCCCTGCAGGACCCCATCATTGATATGATAAATTCCTCAGTTGACAAGGTCAACTAATTTTCTTCGCTTTTTGGGGCAACATGCCATGATTGCGGATGATGAGTCTCCTAGCACTGCAGGAGAGGAAGAAATAAAAGGTCAGAAATACCACTTCATGTCCCTGATGCTGAACCTGGTGAACACATTCCTTTACATGGTCAACACGCACATCATTGTGCCAACTGCAGATGACTATTCAGTGAGCCTTGGGGCAGCTTCTACTGTTTGTGGTGTGGTCATTGGTTCAATGGCTGTTGCGCAAATATTTTCCTCTGTTTACTTCAGTGCATGATCCAACAAGTCATATTTCAAGCCGCTTATTTTCAGTAGCATTGTTTTGTGCTTGGGGAATGTATGCTACGCGATGGCATATGATATGAAGTCCTTAACAGTAGTTGGTATCGGCTGTTTGCTCTGTTGGTAAGTATACTGGCACAGAATCACAGTTGTGAACTTCAACTTTACAGTTTGACTAGTGGGCTTCTGATTATTTGCCTATATCCTTTCTTGCATAAGGGCTTGGGTTTAATGGTTAATTCTAAATTGTAGTGGAAGATTGAACAGAAGGAAAATGGTTTCTTCTCTCTTCAGTAGCCAGTGTCCTTCATTTTCAGAATTGAATTCTTAAGTAGCAAGTGTTTCATAATAGTGCTGGACATTAGGATAAAATTACAAGGATCTCAAGTAATGTAATTTCTTATGACCTTTTTTATGACAAAAAGAATCTTGCGCTAAATTCACTTGACTTTCAACCCTGATTTTGAGTTTCATCTTTTCAGAAATGCTCATGCTTTATGTTCTAATGTGTTCAATATTCTGATACAGGATGGGTTCTGCAAGAGCTGTTGATCGCCGATACATTAGTGATTGTGTCCCTGCAAGAATGCGGATGCAAGCTTCGGCAGGATTTGTTAGCGCAAGTGCACTTGGCGTGGCCTGTGGGCCAGCGCTAGCTGGTTTACTTCAGTGGAAATTCATGGTCTACATGGTTACTTTCAATCAATCCACTCTACCTGGTTGGGTGATGGCAGTTGCATGGCTATTGTATTTGGTTTGGCTATGGGTCTCATTTAAAGAACCGAACCGTGCTACCGAGGTGAATGAAGCCCCACAAAATCCTGCTTCTGGTAAGTCCAAAACCTGATGTGTTAATTGCCTTTCATTACTCTATAGTCTATATCGTTCACTTTTTACTAGAATGTTCTGATCCAATAATTCAGGAAGGTGGCTGATGATATGATCCATTCTCTTGTGATTTAATTGTATGTTTATCATGATTACAGGACAAACGGTTGATATTGGATGGGTAGAGAATGGACTCACACAGCCTCTGCTCACGGATTCCGTACCTAAACAAAATGAAGATGAAGATGAAGAAGTTGATGATAGTGAAGAAGCTGCAGACGAGTCTCGCAAACCTGCAACATCAATTGGCTCAGCATACATTGCTTACCCCGTCAGTAAAGGTATCAGGGTGTTGTTACGCCAAAATAACCGCTTCTCTTGATTAGCTACTTTACTTATTTTCCTGAGTGTTGTTTATTTTAATACCATTAAATTACTGAGGGATTGGAAATAAGCTAGATATGTTTCGATTTCACTAGTTCTTGCACAATAGATGGCCTATATAGCTTTTGATTTCTACAGGTTCCCTAGATGAGTTTTCCTGAAATCAGACAATGACAAGGGGTTGGGAGCTCTAATTTGTTTCGAAAAGAAACTAAATCCACTAGAAATTGAGGATACATTCTATATTTGAGGATCAAAGAAAAAACATTTGTTTTCCACAGACCTGTGTGAGGGTTTTTCGAATGTCGACCGCCTCATTCAAGCAAAGCAGATGTTATGCTGTTGTATTCTTCTACTTCTGGACTTCTTGACTCAGTTGTACTTTGCTCATGCAGGTCCAGTTGTTGATATACTTCATGCTTAAATATGCAAAGGAGATTTTGCTTTCAGAAAGTGTTATCACCAATCACTATTTCAGTTGGAATACAAGTGCAGTGGCAATTTTTGTAGCAATTCTTGGGTTGACAGTTCTTCCTGTTAAAGTGTTAATGCTGTTGTTGGAACGTACATCAGCAATATGTTTGAGTACAGGTTTGTGGATTTTCATGCTTCAGTACAAGAATGGCTTAGTCGTTTTCCTTATGTTTTATTGGGTATATTATCACTGGTCAGTGACCGACGGACCATTCGCTTACTACTGTTATAGAACTCTGCCCTTTTTTTGTATTTTTGTGGCAAACCTACAGCTCTGTCTTAACTAATTTGTTGATGTTTATGCCAGGCAACTCCTCATGGTATCTCAAATTACCTTGCTAGTAGGCACTATTTTCAGCTTCAAAGTTACGAGTACACACTCTGTTGTCTCAGCACTCACATTTGTTTCTGCTGAAGTTCTTAAAGGTAAACAAAAATCCATTATTTTTAAGAATGTTTCTCCTTGGCATTGAACCAAATCTCTGATCTTATTGGCAAGCGCAGGCATGAACCTTTCACTCGTATCAAGCGTGATGTCGTCCCGCCTCTCCCGTGGCACCTACAACGGTGGTCTCCTCGACAGAGGCTGGTAACCTGGCGAGGGTGGTCGTCGACTGCACCATCACAGCGGCAGGGTACCTGGGCATGGGGATGCTCCTCGACATCACCCTGCTACCATCCCTGGTGATATTTGTTGGGTCCATTGCCTGCATCTTCTTGACGTATAACTCGCTTTTCTGATGGAGCTTGACGATGTATTTGTGTCATGATTCGTTCCATATTAGCGCAAATCAAGGCAGCTAGGGCTGGGAGACCGCCATTGCCATTGGCCGAAGGGGCTATTGTATTATTTATTATATATATGTGTCTCGATTTGATTGCTGTAAATTGATAAATTGATTGCAGCTACTGAACCGGGCCTTGCCCTGCAAAATTTTGATCGTTTTTATCCTTGGCGTTATATTCAGCGTGTGGTGTGCCTTGTCATCGTTAACGAACTAGTCGAGTTACAGAGCTACCGATTGTATTAAAAGACGAAATCCAAACTTAAAAAACAACAACACAAACCTAATAAGAACTGAGGACGTACATCAGGACAATGAAGCAGTAAAATTGTTGTATGACCAACGAACGCGTTCAGGTTCAGAGAAGGTTCACTCAGGTGTCTACCATAAATTGATTGCAGCTACTGAACCGGGCCTGTATAGTTGTGTAACCTATTTCTCAACAAAAGGATAAATTGGTGGATGGCGTCGAGCACAGGTAGGTGGAGATTTGTGGAGTAAAGTGCGGCGGAGGGAGTGATGGAGCGATCAAAGAGAAAGAGAGACCGAGACTGGCGATTGATACCACATAGATATATAGAACAGATCATCAGGCCCCTCTCACCACATGTTCAGCGTTCAATATATTCTGTTAAATTTCGTAGTGTGGGTTTTTTGTTTCAGTAGGACAAGTACGGTGGTTATATATACCAATGTGTTTGGTTTATATGAATCCATGCTCAGACTAAAGACTTGCTTGTGGTTCGAATGAACATTTTGTAGAAGTGGTGAGAAGTTACCCAAATAATATGATGTTGCTGAATCAACATGCTATCAGCTGGCTGTGTGTGACATCCCTATTTGCAATTATTTTGAGTACATCTAGTTAAAGAGTGTTTTGCACCGTAATTTGCACAATCTCAAGGTCTATTGTAACAAGAATTGAATCGAAGCGTTGTCTCACATCTGGTACTATCGGTCATTGACAACGAGGCGCTATGATCTAGGAACTACTATTGCACCAAATACACCCTGAAATGCAACTTAAACTCGAACAGAGAGAATTTTTTCAAGCAAATTGAGCTGTTTGGTGCAGAATTTTTCAGACAGAAATGATCAAAATCTTCCCTTTTGGTTTCCTGTAGACTCCACACTAGAATATTGAACTTTCTGTTTGCACCAAATAAAATGAGAGTAGGCACCTCTCACCAGTGGGGGTGTGACAAGTTTGGAAGAAAGACGTGCATAATAAAGTAACAGAGAGAAAGAGCAAACATGGAAATAAACCAGCAAACAGGGAAAATAAACACGCACGAACAAATAAAAAGGAAGCAAATATGGTAGAATTCAATTCAACTTAACTACTACTTAAGAGTAATAACCATGTTTTGCGGTGTAGAATATCATTACACCACAGGCTCATAGGTTTCACATATTACAGTTCCCACACTGAAAGTAAAGCCATGATAAAATGTAGATCACATGAAAAACTGAAAGTAAATCCATGATATAGTGTAGATCACATGAAACGGCCCACGGCCCGGACGGAACAGGCATCTTGGTTGTCCTCAACGAGCTAGATAAGCTCTGCTTCAATTCACCTGCAAGCCAAAAAACAAAAACAAAAAAATAAGTTCCCCCAACTTTTGATTGAAACTCCAAAATTCCCATGACAGGGAATCATTAAATACACCAAACCACATGCATAGAGTATGAAACCTAGGTAAATAATTAATATAACTAATTGCACATTTTGGATGCTACATATGGTTGCACTAGGAATCCATTCGGGAAGGACAACATGCTGGTCAGTTCACATATTTCTGTGTACCTTTTTCTCAGCTGATCTGAAGCTACCTACAAATTTCCGTGTAGTGTCGCCACTTGATTTGATAGGAATAGAACAGTTCCTACTCATTTTATGACTGCCAACCCAAATATTACAAATAATGATGATAAACTAATTTTGTCGTAAACCCTTATTTTTTTACTTCCATTTACGCAATCAGTAGTAGTAATTAGTTAGTGTTTCCTATATTTGTTTCAGTGTTAACTATGCACTGTGCAGCAAGAGGTGACTCAGTTATGCTCTGTGCTTGCAATGCAGACCATCCACCATGGATTTGCAGCAGAGCACCTTGAAGGGAGATCCCATGAGATCCTGCTGCTCAGGCCAAACAGGAAAGAGAAGTGTGTCTACATACTACCACGCCAGCTACACCAGAGGCTTCAACTGCCGCCGCTGGGTCAAGTTCAGTTCGTCCGCGACAACAGGCTGCGCAAGGACTACATCTGCATCTTCGAGCTGATGAAAGGCGCCAAGAGAACGACAATGGCTGTCCATGTCCTCAAGAAGGTTGATGGAAAGCTTGTGCTGGTGGCTTAGTTTCCTATGTATCATGTGATGCACAAGTGTTGCACGGTTGCTATGCACCATGATGCAATGAGTGTTGTGCTATATGTATCATGACATGATGTGTGTCACTGACTGTTAAAACTGAACTCCAAGCGAGCACTGCGATGCTATGAAGCAAGCATGTAATGTGCAAATGTTTCTAAGCAATACAGCGATATGAGACAGTAGGTAGGTGCATCTCTAACATTCAGGAGGAGCAACACAAGTGAGATGTGGCCGATGATTTCAAAAATGACAATGGAATATTCATGCAGTCAAAGATCCAAATTCATTCACTGAGGCACAGTATCCTGAGTCCTCCCACACACAAGCTAATCAGTAGAATAGGTTCACCCTCCAAGAAGCTAAAGCCTCAACTACGAGGATGAGAAAGCTTTCACAAACTTGACAGTTTCTATATATGGGATATAAATGGGACTACTTTCATTGGTTAGTTCTGAGATTTCCAAGCTGAGTTAACATAATTCATTGCTCATATCATCGAACTTTTGCAGCAGAAGTAAAAGCATTGCATATTACCTGTGGGATCACCCAGGTGGTTATGTCGCAGCCCATTCTGCCCATCTTGAGGGTGGAGTCGGGGGCGCCTTCTTCTCCTTTGCGCTTGTTGCGGTGAAGGAAGGTGCGCGCGCGGCCGTCGACACCGTACAGGTTCATGCGGTAGAGCTCGTCGTGATCGGCCGGCGCGTCGTCCCGGGCGAAGAAGTACAGGCGGTCCGGGTTCACCGGGCTCATGCACGCGAAGACAGGAACACCGGCCGAGAAGTTGCGGAACATCCCTTCAATTTTGGTCACGACATGCGGGCGACGGCCGTGTGCGTGCGGCAGTGCGGCACTGATGAAGGCCTGAGTGTTCCAGATATCGCTGCCGAACTCGAAGGTGTAGTCAGTCTCCGCCCACGCCGGCGCCGGCCCCTCATCCCGCAGGGTGCGGACACTCACCCTCGTCTGGTTGCGGCGGTCGCCGTAGTACACTTCCACAAGTCGAAACCTTCCGGCCGAAAACTGGACACGGCGTATAGTGGCGTCGGCGGGAAACTGGTACTGTGGCAGCGGGATGTGTACGAGGTCTTGGTCGCCGAAGGCATCCCAAGCATAGATGCCTCGATTGTGGTCGATCCAGCAAATCTTTGTTCCATGGTAGAAGACAGTGCCCCAGCAAAACCACTCGGGGTCGACGGGAAGGCCGCGGAAGTCCTTGACCTCCCACGCTGGGTCGGGGTTGCTGTACATGCCCTGATGGAGGGAGTAGAGCCGGAGCACGCGCTCTCCACCCTCGTCCACCACGGTCTTCAGATCCGCAATGCAGAAGTGGCCCTGGGCGGCCGGATCGAAGTGGATGGCGACCATCTCGGTTGGAAAGAACCCTTCAGGGAAGCTGCGGATGTTTGGCACCTCATACTTGGCTTGCTCGCCGAGGAAGCTGTCGTCGAGGACGCGGACGTAGTAGCCGTGGGTGTACTCGATCCATTTGGTCGACGGAGGTGTGCCTGCCGCACGCGGGTAGTGGATGATCCAGGCCGCCGGGCCGATGGCCGCGACGTAGGGCAGGTCGCCGTAGGCATGCGGATCATAGCCTTGGCGCACCTTCAGCTCGGGGACGAAGACCTCTGGAGGTGGCGTGCTGGCGTAGAAGAACTCGCGGTGGCTGGCGCCGACGGTGAAGTTCGCATGTCCCTTCGCGACCATCATCCACTCAACGGGCTCGGCCATCGGGAGGATTTCTCCTAGCGCAAGGAAGCGCAAGGAAGAAGAAGAAGCTGGGGTTTTTTGCTGGGGAAGAAGAGAAGAGGCTGGGTTGGGTTGGGTTGGGTTGGGTTGGGTTGGGGGAGGCGAGGCTGGGGTTTTCTGGCCTCCGCGAGAAAAGGCTGGGAGGGAGGGGAGGAGGGAAGGTTGGACTGGGGAGGGGGTGTCCGGAGCGGCGCCCGTGACCGGTAGAC
Source organism: Hyparrhenia diplandra (assembly GCA_015847255.1). Taxonomy (NCBI): domain Eukaryota; kingdom Viridiplantae; phylum Streptophyta; class Magnoliopsida; order Poales; family Poaceae; genus Hyparrhenia; species Hyparrhenia diplandra. The sequence continues at coordinate 70,297 of JADLZK010010521.1, read as the reverse complement.
AGGTGCAGGCAGTAACATGCGGTGCCGTGTACGAGTAGAGAATACTACCCACTGTACTGCTACTCACCCTTCCCTGCCGCGGTGCAGTGCAGTGTGCCTTTTCTTCTCCCAACCTCACCATTGCCTCTCTTCTTTTTCCCTTCATAACTCGCATTAAACCTTCATTTGGCTAATCATGGTGTAATTAGGCTCCCATTAAGAAAAACCTAACTTCATAACTCGCATGTGCAATCATTTGGCTATAAGTAAACCGTCATTAGCACATGCTGGTCATTTATAGCTAATCATGGTGTAATTAGGCTAAAAAAAAAAATAGCCAAATTGTGCAGTAAGGTTTTCTTTTTTCATCTACATTGAATGCTCCCGAAATCATTTTGAAAATTTTTGGAAGCTATAAAAAGAAGACAACTGCTGCTGTTTGGGAATCCTTGACCAGGGGTGTACTGCTTTTCCTGCCGCGGTGCGGTGCTTTTCCTGCCGTGCAGTACATGCCATGTGCTCTCACAGCCATGCATCTGCTTGCTTTTACCTGCTGCATGAACCGCTGGCCTACTACTCACCTGTTCCATCCGCTTTGCTTCTCCAATACTACTCCACGATCTGACCAATCCAAGAAGCACATTAATCCCAAACAATTGTTGCTTACTCTAGCTTTTTGTATTGTGGCTAACATACGAGTAGTGTGGTAATTTTATTTTTTTAAAAAATGCATAGCCTACAATAAGAGGTTTCCAAACAAATCCCAACTAGTTTTCTTTTTCTACTAATTCTCACGAGGCAACAAATTTTTATCCGCATCCACGTTTAAGCATTTTTTCACCTTCTTTGTTAGAACAACTTCATGAGATTGTTTACATCGTATCTAGTTTTCCCAATAGAGCTTTTTGGTGAAAATTACCCTCCAACAGTCTTTTGTATTGGATCCTCGAGTATAGAAAATCATTCTTGCTTAGCTAAAGACAGAGTAAGGATGGCTCTCAATAATGTGCACAAGTTGTACTAGAAATCTAATACTCCCTCTATCCCATGTTTAAAAGCAGATTTGGGATTTAAAAATTTTTCCCACAAATGATTGTGCATATAGGCCTGAACGGGTATAGTAGTAGTGTGTCACGTCTGGTACAGTGGTTTGAAAGTTTACAACCGTGTGCTGACCAAGAACATAAACCAATTTTTTTGTGTAAAAAAAATGGACGAAGGATCCACCGTTTTGGTGCTGGACCGTCTGCACATGTATACGTACGCGTGAAGGGCCTCTACTACTGTATCGGCGACCCGCCGGAAACCCGCTGTCAGGTCAAATCACCACCCAGGCCATGGTCCCTGTACTACTGCCTACTGGAACGCGCAATGCTCATTCGTAACGCCACTGCGGAAAGGAGGGTGGGTGCTTCTTTCGCCTCCAGAACCAATGGCGTAACGCCACCGGATGGTCGTCTCCAATCGGCTGGAATTGCTGCCGCTACGTGACGGAAACCTTGCCATGGAGCTGCGTTACTGCGTAGGGGGGGCTGGTTCTATCCTACCCAGCTCAGTTGTAACGTTACGTTGCAGAAAAACATTAGGGGGCTGTTTGGTAGGGTGGCTTGGGCCAGCCCAGGCCAGGTTTCAAAAAAACTGGTTGTTTGGTTGGCCTGGCTAGCCCACTTAGCCAGGCTTCAGCAGGCCACTCACCACTCCTTAGCCAGGCTCCAGAAAAACGAAGGGGCCGGCCGTTTTTCCAGGGCCAGGCTTGGGCCAGCGCACAGCTCGTTCTCGTCACCTCCCAACGGCGCTCTACCTCCCGACGGCGCTCGTCCTCGTCAGTCGTCACCTCCGTGGTCGCTCCTGCCTTGGCTCCTCTCCCTCTCCTCTGCTCTGGCTCGCCTCTGCATGCGCGGCTCTCGTGCGCCCGGCGACGGAGGCCGGGACGAAGACATCGGCGGCGGGGTTGCAAGGTTGATTTGGTGGCGGGGTAGCAAGCTCTCGGCCAGCAGGCAAGAGTGGCGGCGAGGATGCCACGGCGTCGCGCTGTGCTCCATGTGGCGGCGCCGCCGGCGCCCGAGGACTTCTACAGGCAAGAGAGGCGGACTCCGTCGTCACAACAGGCACCGCCTCGCCCAAGGCCGCCGAGGCGCACAGCAGCCGCACTGCCGCAGCGCGCGCAGAGGAGGCAACGACGAGCAGGTGGTGCGGCACATGGCCAGGAGGTGTCGATGCGTCGTGGTTGGCCAGGTGGTGCTCGCTGCCGGCGGAGCAGGGGGGCCAGTCGCGCTGTGGAGAGGTGCCCACGCTGCTCTGTCTTGCTCGCGCCGTGGCCGAGCTCGCGGTGCTCCGGAAACCGGAAGCCGATGCGCGCGCTCTGAAGGACGCGCCGCCGCAGGCGGAGCAGGAGCACGCAGACGCCTCGAGCAGCCAGTGGTGCCTGTGGTGCTCGACGTGAGCGGTGGCCAGCATCGCGGACGGCAACGAGCACGAACGCCTTGTGCTTGTCATCCTATGTGCAGCTAGCATACATGGCCGGTGGAGTCGAAGTCCTTCACCCCGTCCATGTCATGGAGAGCAACTATGGTGGCCATGCTCTGTTGCCATGCTCGAATAGCGAGCGTCCTGGTGGTTGTGCTCTGCCATGTGCAAAACAGCGCCCACCACATGTTCGTTGAAATGTCTGAAAGGTGGTGAAGTTACCGGTTCTTACAAGAGGTGACTCTATCCGAGCTAGCCAAACAAACCAAACACAATTAGATGCTAGCCAATTAGATAACACAGGCAACCAAACAAACCTTATTGACTTCTTTCGAAGGCGGGCTTTTGGCTAGCTTGGCTTAGTTTTTCTAGCCAGGGCTAGTGTAGGAAACGAACCAAACACACCCTAGGTACTAGTACTAGTAATAGTTTTTTTAACAAAAAACTAAAAGGGACGGGATGAATAGAAGCACAACGGCTACCATGAAAGGCAAAGGATCTTGAAGTTTCTTTCAATTAGCCAAAGTTAGATCTCTCACACATAACACTATTAAATCAACCAAAATCTTACTGGGTACTATTAATGTAACCAAGTCTCTTACAATTAGAATAGTCATCACCATCTCACGTACCACACGGCTGGCACGAGACGTAAAACCCACCAGAACTTGTATAGATGGCCACTCATTCCAACAATCTCGGCACGACCCGCTGACACTGGGCTAGGAACAACATGTCGCCTTGTCTGGTTGTGCTCTCCCTCAACACGATTGAGAACAAATCAGAGGAGAGGATGTGTGTCACGCGCAGTAGGTGATAAGTCGTGCCACAACGTAGAGGTCTGTATCGGGGACAATGGTGACTGGGAGTACGGCGTCACCACGGAGGCAAGGGGTGGGAAGACGACCAGAAATCATCGTAGCGTCAGACCTCCCCCGCCGTCTTCCTCTCACGGCCGGCCCGGCCTGATGGTCCACGTGGCCCATGCCAAGGCGGCAACAACGACGAAGTTAGGGTTCGGCGATGGGGTTAGCTTCATGTCGTTCCCTGGCCGTAGATTCGGGGCGGCCATCATACAAGGCAAAAGGATCTTGAAGTTTAGAATTAGCAAATTTAGCTTGTTTTCGATTGTTCTCTCTCACGAGAACACTATTAAATCAACCAAAACCTCACGGAGTACTTTAGCTACTTTAGCTCCTCAACTTCCGTGAAAGTCTGATTTTCATTCCTGAACAAAAACATGTAACACCCTAGGTGTTATGCATTGCATAATCATGTGCATTTCATACCCATAAGCATCATTGCATGCATGCATTCATAATCTATTTCATTTTATGCTTATCATTGTATAACGTGGCTTGCTATGCTATGTGTATTTGACTCTTAATTATGTTTAGTCATGCTTAGAAGCTAATTAGGAGCAATGTTTTTTGGTCATATGTCACCTAATTATGATTTATTAGGGCCGGTCAACTCCATTTGACCATTTGAAGTGATTTTGAAAACCTTTTCAAAAGTGCTTGATAAAATGGTTTTCACAAAAAAATGTTCTAAATAAAAAAGTGTAGCACTTTGCTGTGGAACAAAAGTTGTTTAATTTGCATCTCTTGAAAATGCTATGAAGATGCCCAAAATAGCCCCACAAGTCCAGTCAAACTAGACTAGCTAGAGTTTAATTCAAATTTAAATTTTTATTAAGTCAATATCATGTTAGTTCTATCTGCATGCCTAGATGTAAAAAATGGTGCCGATTTTGAAAATGTCGTAATTGAATGAAATATAGCTTATAGAATTCTAAGAAATTTTTATATATTTTTTTTTTTTTTTCAAATTCCACACGGTTTTTTTGAGATCCAGGTCAAAACAGTTACAAAGTGGGAAAATGGGAGAGCGAGGGGTACCCTAATGGGTTGACGCCGCCCGGTCGACAGGTCCCCCCCTCCTCCCCCCCAACGCGTGCGTGCAGCGACGTGGCATACATCTGCCGTCTACGTGCGGTTGGATCGCGGCCCGTTCCAACCACCGTCGGGGATAAAAGCACGTGTCCGCCGTCGTCCAACCCTAGCTTTGCCCCATCCTACTCCCCACCAACCACGCGCTTGCGGAACAAGCAAGCCGCCACGCGACCAGGATTTTTTTTACCGGCGGTTTCCGCGGTAAACCGCGGTTACCGGACTTACGGTCGGCCCGGTACCGGTCCGGCCGGTAAAAAAAATTTGAAATTCAAATTCTAAAAGTTGAAGAAAAATAGTGGAAAAATATTTGTAAAATAGTTTGCGATTTATAGAAGCCAACGGTGCAATACTTTTTTCAAATTTGAGTTCGTTTGGTATAAAAAATTTGAATTGAAGTTTGAAAAAAACGCATGGGCGGCCCGTCAAAGGGCCCATCGAGGCCCATTGGCCTCCCGGGAGAGGATAAGGCGGGGACGCTACTGGGGGGGGGTGGCGTGCCCCCCTGAACCTTATCCGCTCCATCTCACTCGCGTCCCGCCCCGCTGGAGTCGCCGACCGCCCTTGGGTGCCATTTTTACCGGCCGGGAGGAGCGGATTCCCGCTTCGGTCGGGCGGTAAAAATCAAAAACCGCCGATAATCCGTTATACTTACCGATGAACTGGAAAATTTGAATTCATTTGAATTCAAAAAAACCTAACCGGCCGTAAACCGGCCGGATTACCCGATAACGGTCCGTGTCGAACCGGAGGCCGGCGGTAACCTACAAATTGTCGGTAAAAACCCCGACCGCGACATTGCCAATGCTTGTCGCCGCGAAACACCGCCGACACCGCACCAAAACCCGACAAACCTTGCCACCAGCCCCGCCTTGACTTGCACCCCGCCCCCCACCCCACACACACGTTGTACACCGCCCGAATCGAGGTAAAACGCCAAGGTAAAACCAAATTTTGAGCTTCTCCGTCCACGGTGTTCGGTTCGCCATGGGCCGCCCGCTTGAGCTCGCCGTCCCTCCCTCATCGTTCGTGTTCTTTTCCCTCTAGCCCGTGTTCTTGGGTCGCGTCAAGGTGTCCTTGCTAGGTTTAGGAGGAATCAAGTGGAGTCGTTGTCTTTTTGGCTCCGGACCGTGAGCTTCGCCCGGGCGAAAGCCGCACCGTCGTCGGGCGTGTGTGCTCCCTCTCGTCCAGCTACTATTTTCTTTGATTGAGTTGGGGTTTCGTCTTGCTTTGTGCCCTCATCTCCGAGAACGGTCGGTGCACCATCGAGCAGCCCCACCACTCTCGCCGACGTTCGTCGCCGTCGACAACGTTAGAGTTCATGATAGCTTGTTTTTCTTGCACAAATCGATTGATCTCATCGAGTAGAGTTGATTGATGTGCGTGGTTGGCAGATTTGGTCACCGCTGCCGCCGACCCCTTGCCGTGTGCCATCGTGCTCTGCTGCGGAGTCATTGACGCGCGGGCCCCGGTGTCGGCGCCCTTTTCTTTTTGTTTTTTCCTAGAAAATCGGTAAAGGCTTGTAAAATTCATATTCATTTTTATCCAAATCATGTGGGACAAATTTGGTTGTTCTTCTCAGTAAATGATCTACATTATAATAATAGAAATTGGCATCTTTGATTATTTTTTGTAGCTTTATTTATTGCATTAAATATCATGTAAACAGAGAAATGCATAACTAATTAGTGGTGCAAGATAAAAATATGGTTGCTATGTAAAATGTTCATGTTTTTGAAATACAATAAGGGAAATGGCTTTATGGTTACCCCATTTCAAATTATTTAGTAATTTTTCAAATTCAAATTAAGACACCGAACAACATTATTTAGCAAGTAGTAGCACCTTTGACAGTTTTTTTTAGCATAGCACCTTTGACAGTTGACCTTGTCATGCATCACAACACTGTTAAGAGCTCGATTTTCACATATATCAGTAAAGATCGAAAAGAACAGCAAAGAAATGGCTTGGACGTCCTTGCACGATTTGCATAAAGTACAAAAACTAACAAATGCAACTCATAATATCTGTGTTATTTCACCATTTGCAGCATCATATTTAAATGGCCGTAATGTGCTTGTACAATACAACATTCTTTTGAGTTATTACAACATACAACAACACATGTTGATCACTGGCACCCCGAAGGACCTTCAAAATAAGATCAAAATTTAAGGGACTGCCAACACCGACCTAGCCAAAGCCTCAATCAACATGATCATTTCTTTGCTGTTCTTTTGACATTTGACCTTGTCATGCATCACAACACTGTTAAGAGTGCGATTTTCACATATATCAGTAAAGATTGAAAAGAACAGCAAAGAAATGGCTTGGACGTCCTTGCTAAATGGAGGATCAGAAATGGCTTGAACGTCCTTGCTAAATCATCTTCCTTGCTTTTTTCTGCTTACCTGATGGTGATTACAGGATCCTGAAAACTGCTTACTTGATGATGATTACTGGAACCTGAGAACTTCAAATGGAGGATCAGAAATCCATTCCCCAGCACTAATTGATTTGATTCAATGGAACCAGTTATAGATATCCCTCTTTATGGTTACCCCATTTCAAATGATTTAGGAATTTTTCAATTTCAAATAAAGACACCGAACAACATTATTTAGCAATACTGGCACCTTTGACAGTTGACCTTGTTGTGCATCATAACACTGTTAAGAGTGCGATTTTCAACATATATCAGTAAAGATTGAAAAGAACAGAAAAGAAATGGCTTGGACATCCTTTGACGAATTGTATAAAGTACCTAAAAGAACAAATGCAAACCATAATATCTGTGTTATTTCACCATTTGGAGCATCATATTTAAATGGTCGTAATGTGCTTGTACAATACAACATTCTTTTGAGTTACAACATACAAGAGCACATGTTGATCACTGGCACCCGAAGGACCTTCAAAATAAGATCAAAATTTAAGGGACTGCCAACACTGACCTAGCCAAAGCCTCAATCAACATGATCATCTACTACAGCCTGATTGTTCGAGAACAATGGTTCTCTTTTCTTGGGGAAACCAGGGGGCTCCATACCTGGGCCCCGGTACTTGATCTCTGGAGTACCCCTAAGACCAGGCTCAGCACAAGGAGGTCGGTATTGGATTCCAGATGTTCCTGCATATCTAGTAGGGGACACATACCTTCTTGGAGCACTCCTCAACGCCCCACCCCGCAGATCCACAGCCCTAGTTGCATCAGAATAACCTCGGTCGGTAGTTCTTGTAGTGGTATCAACATAGCTTCTATCACTGGCCCTTGATGTTCCATCAACATAGCCCCGATCACTACTTCTTGCGCTGTCTGCAAAGGCTCTGTCACTACTTGGATGATTCAGAAGGCTCCCTGTTGGTGCTGTTACAGAGGTGTTAAATGTCTCCTCTGGTGTCCATCCCAGAGAATCCTTCTTCTTCACATACACTTGCCAAATGCCAATCAAGAATAGGAGGAAAAGCAGTGCCGGTCCACTCCATACCACAGCATTGCTCTCTGGCTTGTACACCGGGAAGTTGGACCTATAGATGGCAATGTAGCCATCACCAAGACCCAAGATCACCAGCTTCTCCCGGTCTGCCGCAATAACAGGCTTCCCAGCAGGTTCGGTGGGCAGCACACCACCAGAACCCGCAAACACAGATTTGATATCCTTGATGGATGTAGCAAACAGAGGCCGAGGCGCACCGACCCTTCCATAATACTGAGACGAGGTGTTGAAGACATGGATTTTATCATGGCTCGCCACCAAGAGGTACCCCTTGATTGTCTGTATGGCAACAGGGTTGTCAATCTCAGATTTCTTGACGGCACGTACCCGGCATTTGAGGCTGGAAACGTCACCAAGCAGCAGGACATGCACGAGATCACCAGCTTCAGTGAAGCCATAGGCCTTGAATCGCTCAGAGGGGTCGAAAGAGTATGCCCTGACGCTGGTGCCATTGAGCGCCTCAGCAAGGCCCTCACATGGCGTCTCGCGGATGGACATGGAGCGGAGGTCGAGGGAGGCAGCTCCTGCCTCGGTGAGGAAGAGGAGGCGCTGCTTGACAAAGGCGAGAGGCGTGGACGAGGCGATGGCAGTGCCGTAGAGCGTGCCGTTCTCGGTGAAGACGCGGATGCGGCCGCCGGCGTCGCAGGAGAGCACGTAGCGCGCGCGGCCAGCGTGGTGGGCCTCGAGGTGGACGACGGGGGCGGCGTCGATTCCGCGGACGAGGAGGCGTGAGGAGGCCGCGGCGAGGGTGAGCCAGTCGTCGCCGTGCGGGGACGACTCAATGAGGCGGTGCGCGGCGATGGAGCCGTCGGCGTGGCCCGTGAAGAGGAGGCAGTCGGTGCGGCGCGGCGAGAGGTAGGCGAGGAGCGCGGTGACGCGGGACTCACCGCCTCCTCCTGCGGCGGCCTCGAGCTCGAGCAGCGCGTCGCCCGCGGCCGAGAAGACGAAGACGCGGCCGCGGGAGTCCCCGACGGCGAAGTACTTCGTGAGCCCCTCGGCGTCCTCGTACGGCAGCGCGGCCGCCGCCGCGGCGTACGCGCCCTCCCCGAGCCGCGCGGCCGCCGCGAAGTGGAATCGCTCGGACCAGACGGGGCGGCGCTTGGTGACCGCCACGCCCTGCGGGGAGCGCCGGTCGCCGACGGCCGCCGCCGGGGCGTGCGGCGGCGGGGGATCCGGGTCCGCGGATCTGGCGAGCGCGGACTCGAGCGCGTGGACGGACCTCGCGAGCGACTCCGCTAGCTCCTCCAGCCTCGAGAGCTGCGCCGCGTGCCGCTCCAGCAGCGCGGCCTCGGCCGCCGCCGCCGCCTCCGACGGCACCAGCGCTTCCTCCGACGCGGCGGCGAGCGGGAGCAGGAGGAGGAGGGCGGCGACGCGGTGGGGCATGGCTGTCAGTGGCGTTGAGCGGGAGGCCGTGTAGGGTTTAGAGTAGCTTTTGCTGGAGCTGGATTGAGGGATCTGGGTTGGGGGAAAGTGGCATGGAATGCGTGTGCGGCGAGGACCCACTTGTCAGCGAGGTGGTACGCACCGGCGGCGGCTATGCATCGCGTCGCGCGTGCGGCGTGCTGGTGCTGGAACTGGAAGAAGGGCGTTGACTGTCAGCTCATGTGGGGCTAGGATGTCAGTGGGGCGAGTGATCGCTACTAACACGAATATTTTTTTGAAATAATATTATGCCACGTACTCCCTCCATATTGGTATTAGAAGTCGCTTTAGGGCGTGATTGTCATACCAAAGAGTCATTAATTAGGGGTAATTTTTCCACATTTTTGCCTTAATAAATAAGGTTCTTTTTTCATTCTAAACACCAATGTATGCACAACCCATTTTAGCGAGACGGCGCTCCCGAGACACTCAAGTTAGGAGGTTGCCGGTTTGATCCTAAGCCGTAGCTTTAATTTTTTGCCGTTCTTTGTGTCTGCAATTTATTAGGGCAACGACGTCCAAAAAGCTTGCTTTGCGATTCTCCGGAAGGACTTCTTTTATTCTCTACGCGTTTGGGACGGAAAAAAGACTTCTATTTGCATTACGGAGGGAGTATCTTTGGATAGCCGACAGGAGGCTAGTTTTGCAATTTTGGTAGTACAAACATCTACATGTGTACTAACACTTGGCGTCAATTAGTTTTTTTTTTTTCAGATAATCGGTCATTCACATTCATTCAGCCCTGCGTGAACTTCAACAAGCAAGGTTCAGCATGACGAATGTTATACAGTGGTCAACAAGCAAATTCAGCTTGTTTCGGAAAACTTTGTAATTCAGATGCGTGCTCTGATGTTCATAACACATACAAGTAGGGAGTACCCATTTTCTCCTCGAAAGAAAAGGCTAACCCGAATCTGATGACCCGATTTTTTTTTTTTTTAAAAGTACAGTATGATAATGTTAAATAATAAACAATACAATCATGATCTGCAGTTCATGCGGCGCAGCGGTGATGTTTTGTAGTGTAATCTGTTTGTGGGCATGGATTTTTTTTTTTTCTCTGAAATATTTCTGAATTTTCCGCTATGGATGGATTAAACAGATACATATTTTATACATGTACGATGGTTACGACAATTTCATTAGTGAACTGCATTCATATGCTTCTTCGTGACTTCGTCAAAGAGAATCACAAGCACATTGTCATTGTTGATGAGGAAGATGATGAACCGTTGTTGTGGTCCTCCTCCATCGGTGTGGTGCTATGGTTTACGTTGACACTCAAAATTGTCCAGAGGGCAAGTGTGTGACCGATTTAAGCATCAACAGCTTGCTTTCGCATATCTATTATACAACCGCTCAACAGTTGGTCGTTATAGCAACGCTAGACATGTAGAAGGGTTGCTACAGATATATAATGACCCACCAGTATGTCACTGAAAACGGTTTATAACGACAAACTGGATGACGCTAATTAAAGATGGGTTGTGGTATAGTGTAAGTGTTCCCCTAATTGTGTTGTGTCATACCTAGGTATAATCCAGCTGTCACGATAGAGGCGGTATATAGGCAAGCAACTTAAACTAGACGTTAGAGTTCACCTTAGTCGAAAACACACACCGATAGTGTTTTTTGTGTGTGTGTGTGTGTGTGTGTGTGTGTGTGTGTGTGTGTAGCACGGGAGAATTCCACCACCCTTTCTACGACTTCAATGTCCAACTAACATTTACTATATGGATTCTCTAGTGCAACCTCTTCGGTGCCATATTGGAGCGATGAGTATAGTCTCAATAAAGATGCCAAAAAAACATGCTCATCGTTTTTAATCAACGGTGATCATGACCACAAGAGAATTCCTTTAGCATCTCTAAATGCACCTAGCTAGGCGTTGTTTCAGCACTTTCTTCAATTCCCACACCGAAGAAATCTAGTGCCCAAACTCTTCCAATTCAAACACTTGGCTTGGCTTCGGGTTTCATCCATTTTTGGGCTTTATTCGAGTTATTATTTAGTGCTAATTTTGACAAGTTTGTATATCCCTTTACTAGACTTACTTAGGTCAAACTGATCCTTCACACCCGTTTATTTATATAGTATAATAATATAACTAAAGAAGAAGGAAGAACAAAAAACTACTTAAATTAAAGTCACACTTAGTACTAGTGCATCATTAACATTGGTGCATATCTTATAAAACTACCTAAAAAGAGAAAAAACACACTATACTTCGAGACGGAAAAGGAAGAAAAACAAAGGGAAAAAAAACGGTTGAAAGAAGAAAAAAACATCTTTTTGCGTGTTTAAGAAAACTTCGAAAAAAAAAATAACAGAGAGGAAAAGGCTGAAGTGAAACCGGAAACGTGACCGGAAAGAAATTGAAACGTGACAAGGGAAAAAAAAAGCAAAAATATTGAAGAGACAGGGGAAAAAATACGATAGATATTTTGTCCCCGTTGGATCGTGATCCAAGGTCGACGCAGAGGTTGTTGCCCTACACCTCGTTGCCTCCCGCCGCCGCCACCCCGCCTCCCCCTGTGCCCAGCACCTCCGGCCGGCGCCGCCTCTCTTCTCTTCTCTTCTCTACCATCGCATCGGCCACCTCGGACCCCAAAGACAACGTACAGCAGGGTGCAGCGCACCTGTGAAAGCGGCGCCGGCGCCTCTCCTCTCTTGCTGTTGAATTCCGGGGCGTCACCTCGCTCCTCTTCCGCGCTCTCCTTTCAAGCCCCTCGGCCATGACCGTGCTCGCCCAAGACGACAGCCAAGGGTAGCGCTCGCCTCCTCCACCACAAAATCGCCCCGGCATTTGCAAACCCTCACCTTTTTTTTTTTTTTTTTTTTTGGCTTCGTGCAGCGGCAAGGTGGCCGATGATACAGTGCCATTACCGACCTACCGTTCGTTGGCATCGCCGGTGAGGAAGCCTGTCGACAAGTTCGCTCTCCTCCCGGCCTTCCTCAAGGTCAGCATGGCGTTCGCATTCAACAGATGATGCTGCCTGTTCATTTATTTATTAATTGTCCAACAATTTTGTCGCACTCAGTTTCTAATGCTCCCTGCATTCACGAGGCGATCAAGCAGTAGCCTTGTGTTAACCCGATTATTATATTATTTACCATTACCATGCATGTTATTTGTTACAGTCGTATGCACATCTCAGCTCTGTTCGCCGCAGATTAGCTCCTTGCTCTGTTCCATACTTGGGGTTATCCTGTATCTCTGTCTAATTCATGACTCAAATATCAACTCATGCACATGTTCTTTTATGTGCCAACGACTATTCAGTTTGAAGCTCTTGTTGCTTTGATTTAGTTCTCTCTCTGATGGAAATACCAGGTTAGAGGGCTTGTGAAGGAGCACATTAACTCATTCAACTACTTTGTCGAGAAAGGAATCAAGAATATCATTGACGCAAACAATCAAATTGAAGCGCGCAATGATCCATCCATTTACCTTAAGTATGCTCGTCAATTTGTGTAATATGTGTTCTAACTATATTTTTTAACTATTGTTAAATATGTATTTTGTTGGCCACATTGTATATTGTAGGTATCTTGGTGTGCGTGTTGGCATGCCCTCGATATATGAAAATTTTAACTTTGCATCTATCACACCACATCATTGTCGCCTTACTGACCGCACGTAAGCCTTTTGTTTCGTCATTTTTTTGAATGTAAATTCATTTCCTTATTTGCATCGTTTTTTGTAGTTTACTAGTTTGTGCATGCAAGACTAAAAAGGGCGTACCCAGTGCCGTAGGCTCCCACACTGCCCGGGGTCTAGGGAAGGGTATTTTAGCGCCAAGCCTTACCCGCACCATGTGCAATATCGGAGGTCGGGGCTTTAGAGCACTTCCACTTGCACCAGGCCCGCCCTTCTTGTGCTTGCAAGATTAAGAAAGAATAAAACAGAATTTATGTTACACATCATTTTAGCTAAGATGGAATAAGCAAAAGATTTATGTGGGACTGTTATGGCTCTGGTATTGTTTTCTGGCCTAGCATAATTCATCTGCATCTGGCTTGATAGAATTTTTTTGGATGACTTCATTTTTTTAAAAAAATGTGGTGGTGGTGGTGGTGGTGGTGGGGGTGGGGGGGGGTTGTAGAGAGGTACAAAGTTAATTTTTCATTAATAACACATAGTGGTGGTGGGAGATGTTTCATGAAGCACCAAGGGAGGCCGGATTACTCTTGGTTTGAAATGTGAAAGCTTGACATGCTGATCAATGGTGCCATTTGTAGATCTGGTGAACACCAATAAGCTTGACAATCTTTGGTGGTACAGTGGTGTTTTTTTGTTTCCTGCGCATGCTTCTGCACGTTCAAATTCTAACCTATCAGTTGTCGTGCTTGCTTAAATTTCCTTTATTGTTTCAGTTATTCTGCTCCTATATTTGTTGATATCCAATACACCGTTGGAAAGCAGCGTGAAGTGAAAAGAGATGTACCTATCCATCTGTCTGAAAAATCTTTTGTTTGCTTGTTTTGATAACTAAGTTGACCTTCTATTTCTTTTTTTTAGAAAAAGTTTATCATTGGCTACATGCCTATTATGCTAAGAAGTTGTGCCTGTAGTCTGAATGAAATGGATGAAGCTGAACTAGCAAAATATGGTATATTAAATTCTTGTCCCTAAAAAATATTTTCATTGCTAAAACTTTGTAACCTTTTGTCTTACTTGCTGTTTTAATGGTCTCATCAATATGCTATGGCAGGTGAGTGCCCTCTTGATCCTGGTGGCTACTTTGTTGTCAAAGGAACGGAGAAGGTAACAGAAAACAGTGCTGTAATTTTCTTCTTTTCTTGCTGGTTTGATGTGGTTCGTGTTCCGTGTGCTACGATTGATTGCAAACCATAATTATGGCCATTAACTGCTCAATGCTCTTGTAGTTGCTTCTTGTGTGTATTAATGATCTTGTGACATAATAATTTTCAGGTCATTCTAATTCAAGAACAGCTATCAAAGAATCGTATTATTGTTGACACTGATAGCAAAGGAAGGTTTGATTTAGTTATTTGATTACTTCATAATATACTATTTTTGTTTTTGTAACTGTGACATTATACATTTATTGTTTTTCTTACTGTCACACACATCAAATTAGGTGATCGCATCTGTTACGAGTAGCACACATGCAATAAAAAGCAAGACAGTGATTCTTATGGATAAGGGAAGATTTATCTACAGCTGAATCAGTTCACCAAGCCAGTATGGTTTATGTACTTCATTGTCCTGTTAATATGTTTTTCCACTTTATGTATTATTTTTTTTCCTCAATTACACAGGAGAACTGCATATCATTGTATTAATAGTAGAGAAAGGAGTCATACAGGGAGCCTCCATGATTAAGCTATAAACCCTATCTTAGCAACTAGCTGATTGTCTTACTTAAATTTCTAAAGTTCGCTCTCGTAATGTAATCAGGATGTCATGCTTCAATGGTTCAACCTGTTCCGTTCCTACATTAAATCTGGTTATTAATATATATATATATATTTGACCCTCCTAAATCTGAGGAAATTTAAGGGGTCATAGATCTCAATGATATTACATGCACTGCCTGAGTTGGACAGTGGCATCAGTGTCTGTTCAATGGCCACAGGCCCACTTGTTCATGAGTTTGGGTTTATTTTTTACAATCTATAAATTTTTATTACAATTTATAAATGCTTGTAATGTATTGAGCAGACCTTCTTAAATTAAAATGATTGTCCATCTCATTTCATATAGCAAGCTGACCTTAGTTGCCCAATCTTTCTTTTGATTAACACTTGATGCCTCAGTAATAAATGTCTGCGAGTTCTTTGGATCCTAATATAATATCGAGTGCCTAAGTTGGTGAGCTTTTGAATTTTGCAGATCCCTATTATAGTGGTGATGAAAGCGATGGGAATGGAAAGTGATCAGGAGGCTGTACAAATGGTTGGCAGGGACCCAAGATACGGAGATCTCCTATTTCCATCTATTCAGGTAATCATTTTTAAATAGCCATGATAAAATGGATATTACCTCAATAATTGTGAATTTGATTTAAAACAGTGCTAAGTTTTTAATATTTTTTTCTTCATTCACTTTTATTTTCTTTTTTTTCCTCTACAGTTTATATATTTTATGTCTCTGGCTATAGGAATGTGCTTCAGAGGGAATATATACACGTCAGCAAGCCCCTGCAGCACATGGACGAGAAGGTGTAACACCTATAAAAATCATTAACTTAACATCATTGATCTGTTATGCTGTTTAGCCATTCATCTCGTTTCGAATTATGCCAAATAGACTGGTTTACTGTATACAATCTGTGCAGGTGACGTATCCTGGTGGCACAAATCAGAAGGTAATTGTTGAACACACCTCTCTGTTTGTCTCTTCCATTCTGAAATTGATTGCTAAGGATGAGGGGCTGATGCTGAGAGCTCAGCTTCTTATTGATCAATAAAGTTTCTGTTGCTTGTACCTGTCTAAAAGTATGCATCCAAAATGCACATCATTTTTTTTTTTCTTCATGAAATCATCTATGTTTTTCTTGATTCCTCACTTTCAGGAAGGTCGGTCAAACTCAATCCTCCATGATGTGTTTATTGCCCATGTGCCGGTGAGATAAATGTTTTTATTATTGCAGCCAAAATTGAAATTACTGTCTTAGCTCATTCACTTGCAAATCTCTAATTTAGGTTAAAAGTGGGAACCTACAACCAAAGTGTATATACACTGCTGTAATGTTAAGGCGTATGATGGACACGATCTTAAATTCTGACACCTTCGATGATAAGGCAAGTTCCAACATGACCCATATATCACTTCAGTGAAGGACTCAAGATATTTTTCGTCGACTAAAGCTATTTTTTCCTTTTACCAACTCTTGGGCACACCCAGTGTCGTAGGCTCCCACACTGTGCGGGGTTTGGGGAGGGGGGATTAGCGCCAGGCCTTACCCGCACACTGTGCAATGTGCGGAGGCTGGGGCTCGAACCCTAAACCTTCCGGTCACAGGTGGTAAACTGAAAAGAAAAAATCTTGCAGAAGCTTGTGTGTCCATATGGTAGAATTAGGTTAGTTCTTATATAACACCATGAATAATGTAAGTGGGTACATGATGGTTCTCGGTCACTGACTAGTTCGTTTGTGTGTTTTGGGTTGACCAAGTGACCCAAAGAAAGGGAAAATTACATTCCTGACAATCATTGACTTAATTTGGAGTTCTAAATTTGTCCTATAGTTTCTTTATGCCCTACTCTTTCTTGCAAAGAAACAAAATGTGCCTTATGTTTATTGGCTTATTTTGACAGTTGGACCCTCTGTGCCCCTTTGCTCTGGCAAGCTGGGGGAGCCTGTCATGTGCCCTTTTAACACTCCTGTAATTAACTCTATTTGCTCTCTTCTTAATCGAAAGGCAAAGCTCCTGCCATTGCATTCAAAAAATGTGATGGAGTGGATGGGATGGTGATTTACACATTTGTCCTTGAATATTACTTAGAAAAATGGTGAAGGTTTTTTTGACCACATGCTTATCATCTAGTTGACATATTTTCTTGAACATTTTCCAGGATTATGTTGGAAATAAGAGATTTGAGCTGTCTGGCCAACTCATATCCCTTCTTTTTTTGAGGTGTTTATTTTTCTCATATTGTTTTTATTAGATGTTACATTTTTTTTTTTCTTATATTGTTTCTTTTGAAGGATTTATTCAAAACAATGAATTCCCAAGCTGTGGAGCGCATGAATAAAAATAGTGACAAAACTCACTCTAGTCCTTTGGATTTTAGCCAGGTAATAGTATGCAAGTGCACATTTATGGATATTTTGCCTCTTGTTACTCTTGCAATGTTGTAATCACCTAAAAGGTTCCTGTTGGTCCCCGTATTCATTCATTTTCATTCAATGAAACGTAGCTCTCCTGCATATGAGTGAGGGTCCTGTTGGGGACCCCCCCTATTTTTTGTCTCTATTATAATACAATGAAACACAGCTCTCCTGCGTTTCAAAAAAAAAAAAAAAAAACTAAAAGGTTCTCCTGAAAGTTCTGAATACCTAATATTGCTGTAATAACCAAATGTTGCAGTTTATATTTCTAGCTGTAATATCTTCAGTGTTACATTTTAATGGCATAATCTTATCTTTGGTTGGCAATTTGTATGGAAGATCTAACGACCTTGCTGCGGCTTAAATATATTTCTAATATCGTATGCTTGTTTGGGTAACATATGCTTCTTGGAAGATCTATTTGTTGACTCCAAAACCAGAGCTTAATCTGTTTTATTACTGGCTGCACTTTTTCAAACTGACACCATGTTTGAGAAGAAGATATCAGAGCTTTTAAAACTATTTCTTGATTATTTAAAGTTGAAAAAAAAGCTGACTGTTGATCCCAGTGTGCACGGCAGATTGGTAGCACATGTGGACAGTAGCAACTAACAATGACCCACTCTTCCAAAGTGTGGTCACTTGCAGATTAATTTTGTAGTGTTTTTTTTTTTGAACAGGAAACACCCAGCAGGGAAGCCGCCACTGTAGGATTTTATTTATTTATTTTAAAACTAAGCAGAAACCTGTACAAGGAGAGAGAATATACAACAAACGAACCGGCTGGAGGGCTGAGATAGCCACAGCAGGAAGGGGAACTGCAGGCCCAAAGCCAGGGAGGAACATAGAAGATCTAAACAGAGGAGAAAAGCTGCACGTTTGTAGAGTTATTTAAGATACTAGGGGTTTCCAAATCGTGGGATCCTCTATAGATATACGGGGGAGCCATACCTTTTTGTATAGAGTAAGAATTAAGCCAATCCCTGTCCCCGCTTCCACGCTCTTGCCCTTCACCACCAATACACTGGAAGCGGCCTTGCCGCGTGTGCCATCCCCTCCTTTTCATAGTTAGAGATGGCTAGCAGTGGCGGAGCCTGACATAAACTATAGGGGCAATTTATCAATTGAATCTATATGCACATAAGTGGTGGAAAAAATTAATGTTAGTACGTATAATTATGTCAGTGTACAAATACATTTGATGACAAAATAGCTGAGCATAAAAAATTCTCCAAAAACGCAACATAAGATCTGATTGACACCAAAATATTACACAATTAGCCACTCTAGTATGCATACTATGTAGATTTTATGGATTGAAAAGTCAGAAATGAAAAAAAAAGATAGAAGAATCAACAAGACTCAAAATGACGCATAGCAACAGAAGTAAAGAAAACAGGCTAATGGAGTAACGGATGAACCGAGCAGTGGGAGCCCTACTACACAATTGCTTTTTTTTTTTGGATTCAGTACACGATTGCTATGTCATGCATGGCTGACCCCAGCCAGTGGCCGTTAGCTAACAGAGCGAGTGCTCTGCCTTTTCAGCTCCTGGACTCTTGTACACTATATTACTAAAATGACATCACACCGACTTGTTTTACCATTCGAGGGAGTACTATTTTACTATCACTTGAGATGGTGATGGGCTGTGTTGTGTATGCCTGTACGCTGCAGGCAGCAAGCTATGTTACGAGTAGTGCCTGGCAGAGTAATGGGTGTTGGACAGATTTATAGCGCATGGAGCCACGTAGGTACAGGGGGCTTGAGCAAATGACTGAGGCAAGGCAGTGGCCCCCCACGTAGCTCGGCCGGTGATGGCTAGCCTAGGTGCAGCCACTCCTTTTTCTTTTCTTTCTCAAATCTCTCTCAAATTTATCATCGAATTGCCCCCTTTCGATGATAAATCTGATGATGTTGTCTCATTCATTAAACATATTTGTTAACCACTTAGGATGCTCAGACATGGTGTCTTGTCTATATAAATCTGTTCCCTTTTTTTGCAGTTGATAATGCAAGACACCATTACCTTTGGTTTGGAGAGGGCTATTTCCACAGGAAATTGGGATATTAAACGTTTTAGGATGCATCGGAAAGGTGTATCTCAGGTACCAAGTTCTCCGTACCTTCGAATTTTGGTCCCCCCCCCAAAAAAAAAAAAAGTAGTTTTTTAATGTGACCTCTTTTCTTCTGATGAAGGTTCTTTCGAGGCTATCCTACATGGCATCTTTAGGCTACATGACGCGGATAACACCACAATTTGAGAAGACTCGTAAAACAAGTGGTCCACGTGCTTTGCAGCCTAGTCAGGTGACGAGAAATCTTACAATGTTGCTTTTGATGCATCATAATGTTAAAACACATCTATTCTTCCTATACTGTGTAATAATGTAGTAATTTTATCTGTAACAGTGGGGTATGCTTTGCCCATGTGATACTCCTGAAGGAGAAGCTTGTGGATTGACAAAAATTTAGCTTTGCTGTCTCATGTCACAACAGACCAAGAGGAGGGCCCACTGATGGATCTGGTTTGTTATATTTTGGTTCATTTAATTGTACTTTTTGGTGTTGATGTTTTGTGTCTATATGAGTGCACCGATAGGCCCTTAAGACCATGATTACATAGCTAACTTTCTACAGAAGTTTCATACTTTGTAACAACTCCAGCATTGAAATCTTTAATACCCAAATTGTTATCGAGCGCTTTGTTGTTTACCATCTCCAATCTGTTGCATACAACATTAGATCCTGCAATAGCTTGAGTGCAAAAGTATATCAACTAATATTATCATCTTCAGGTTCTTCTAGGAGTTGCACTTGATTTTGAACTGCACTGTACTTATCTAAATGTTTTCAGCTACAAGCTTTCTTAATCTTTTTGGATGTGCCCTTGATTTTCTTTTATAAGTGCTTAAAATGCATACAAGTACATTGGTATTGAATATAGTAATAACTAGTTAACTACACAAAAGCAACCTTTTGGACGCCACAACAGAAAAATTGTACTTGGATACAAAGTTCCTGTAACTAGCCAAGACCTTACAGAACAGCAAAGTAACCACAAATTGATCCTTAGTTAGATAAGGTACTTGTCTGTTTGCTTTAGTACCTATAACTTGTTATGCTTCATCAATTTTCCTTCCTCTCTTTTCTTTGGTTTCTTCTCTACTTCTACAATCAATACGTCAGTTTATCTATAATATTATATCTATTATTATTCTTATTTGTGTTCATTCTTTACTGTAGTGTCATAGTCTAGGCGTGGAGGATTTGTTGTTTCTCTCGTCTGAAGAAATTCATGCGCCGGGTTCGTTTTTGGTCATGTTCAATGGATTAATACTGGGGAAACACAAAGATCCTCAGGTCTTATTCATTACAGATCGTATATATGTGTTTATTTATTTGACTTTTCTTGCATTACTAAGTTTTGTCTCATGCTTTCAGACGTTTGCTACTGATTTGAGGAAGTTACGTCGATCTAATGTAGTTGGAATGTTTGTAAGCATTTTTATTAATGAGAAACAGGTATGGCCTTTCTCTTTGTAACTATTAGGTTATAACGAATCTGGTCATCATGCAAAAGAAGCTGTGTACCTAAGCTGATGTTATTCTAAAAAGGGACTTGGAAATTAATTTTCAGTTGTTCTCCCTTTGTCCCAAAAAAACGCTCTGACCACAAACTTTTGTTGTAGAAAAAATTTTAAAAATTGCAAAAATATACTATATGAAATTACTTTTTCAAGATTTTCAAGACAAACCTATCACTTCATGTTCAATTAACCAAACTGAAAATCAATACATGAAAAGTAACTTGTAACTGAACTTTGAATCTGTTGACTCCTGAAAGCCATTACATCC
Source organism: Hyparrhenia diplandra (assembly GCA_015847255.1). Taxonomy (NCBI): domain Eukaryota; kingdom Viridiplantae; phylum Streptophyta; class Magnoliopsida; order Poales; family Poaceae; genus Hyparrhenia; species Hyparrhenia diplandra. The sequence continues at coordinate 49,322 of JADLZK010010521.1, read as the reverse complement.
GTAATGCCTAACCCGAAGGATTTAAGATAATAAAATACCAAGTCCTCCAAGCTCTTTGAGGCGGCAAGCTTTAGGTTAAGCAATCAAAAAATGTCCAGCATTTCTCTTTTTCTTCCCCTCCAAAGAAAACTTCGGCAGCTTTTGTCTATATAGCCTTGACTTTGATGGCCCAAGGAGGGAGGTCTAGGTTGAATGGGCAATAGCTAGATAGATCACTGCTGAGGTCATAACAACTTAACCTGAACCAATATTTGTCCCAAGGAAGGAGGTCTATGGGGACACTTCTTGAATGTGTTTTTTCCATGTTAAACATCTAATCTTTTTTTACTTGTTATCTGTAATCCAATGTTTTGTATGTTTTTATCAACAAATATGTTGTCAGATACTAACCTTGGACCTGATTTTATAGCATTGCGTTCACATTGCCTCTGATGGTGGCCGTGTTTGTCGCCCACTTATAGTTGTTGATAATGGGGTATCAAAGATCAAGGAGAATGATATGACAGCTCTGAGGGTCAGCATTTTGAGTTCCATAATTTATTGACTTGTTATTATCCTTCATTATTTTCTCTTTCTCATTATTTTCTGAGGGTTTGCCCTCAGGATGGAGCTTTTGATTTTGATGAGATTGTTGGTGCTGGGTTGATTGAATATCTTGACGTCAATGAAGAGAACAATGCACTGGTACATCATGATTCGTTTGCCTTCTTTATGGTTTGTTATCCAAATTGTGGTGGTGTGTACTAATATGATTGAAACAGATTGCATTGTATGAGCACATGGATCAAGATGATGTTGAAAGAAGCAGCATCACACACATTGAAATAGAGCCATTGAGTATCTTAGGGGTTGTATCTGGACTTATTCCATATCCACACCATAACCAATCTCCACGTAATACTTATCAGGCAAGGATGTAGATTATCATTATATATCTCATTGTTTCTTGGTTTATTTAATATTGACATTTCTCTTATTTCAGTGTGCAATGGGTAAGCAAGCGATGGGAAATATTGCATATAATCAGGCAAGGAAACCAATAATTTTTATACCAGTTAATTGCTGCAATTTTTTTTTTTTTAATCTCTCGAATAAATGCTACATGGCCACATAATTTTTATACCAGTTAATTGCTGCAATTTTTTTTTAAAAAATTCTCTTGAATAAATGCTACATGGGTTGTTTTGGTTGTAACTATTGCATGTATTCAGATTATTCATAAACATAAATGACTTGTTTGATCTTCTGATGCCGTGATATCTGGTTCTATCTTGTTTCTCAGGTTCTTTACCTTTTCTGGCAAAATAATGTTTATTTTCTTTTGTAATGCAACTGCAGTTGTTCAGAGCCGATTCACTACTTTACTTACTAGTGTATGCACAACGTCCACTGCTAACGACGAAAACTATTGAGTTGGTTTGTCTCTAAAGTCTGAGCCACACTCGTTCTTTGATTCAGTATGGTGGATATTTTACTGCAATTTGTTTTCAGGTGGGGTATGATAAACTTGGCGCTGGGCAGAATGCCACTGTTGCTGTCATGGGATATAGTGGTTATGATATTGAAGATGCAATTGTGATGAACAAGTCATCCCTTGATCGAGGTTTTGGCCGTTGCATAGCATTGAAAAGTAATATTGTACTTCCTATCAGTACCATTTAGTTTGTTTTGATTGATTAATTGAAGTGCCTTCAATCATGTCTCTAGTTTGTTGGTCTCCTATATTATTGGTTTCTTATACATCTGTATTTTCACTTACAGGTACTCAGTTTTAACGGAGAAGTATGGAGATGGCGCATCAGATAGGATTGTTAAGCCCCAAAGAAATAAGGATGGTGTTTTGATGAAGCATAATATGCGAGTACTTATATGGAGTCATCATTGCCCATTTCTGCGACTTTTTTTAGAACTGTTTCTTTTTTTCTCACTTTAGCATGTTCCAGTTGACACTAACAATATGATTACTTATTGAAAGGTATTGGATGAAGATGGAATTGTTGCACCTGGTCAAATTATTCACAATCATGATATCTATGTGAACAAGCAGACTCCCGTGAACACTTCAATAGATATTGGTAGGCCATTGACAGACAGGTAAGGATTCCTTTCCCTTGTACTTTTCCTGTTTATGTGTCCACTCTTCAATTTTAGGGTTGTTAAGTTTTGGTCTTGATGAATGCTATATATGTTTCCCATTCCTGTAATTTTACCATCTAGGTGCTACAAGGACGCCCCTGCCATTTACAAAGGTGTTGATGGTGAGACTACTGTCGTAGATCGTGTAATGCTGTACTCAGATAAAAATGATAAGTTGTCCATTAAGTGTATTATTCGTCACACTAGAAGGCCAGAGGTATGGTTTGTATGCTCCATGCACTTGATTCTTTTTATTTTTATTTTTTGCACGGATGGATATAAAGTTTTTTCTGTCATATTTGTATTTCAGGTTGGTGACAAATTCAGTAGCAGACATGGGCAGAAAGGTGTTTGTGGTACAATTATTCAGCAAGAAGACTTCCCCTTCTCTGAGAGAGGAATCTGTCCTGATTTAATCATGAATCCACATGGCTTCCCAAGGTTTTACTTTGCTTGTTATTTGTTTTCTTTTTGTTATTTTCCTCACTTATCTCGTTTTGTCCGAGGAAAATATTGTAGTTCCATTTTGTAACCGTATACCATCTAAGGTATTTAGCTTAGCTTCAAATTAATATAGAATTTGGCTTCTTTAGTTCATTCTTTACTGTCACTAACTACCGGGGTGTTAGAAGATGGTGTCTCTGTCTCCTGTAGTGGAGATGACATTATATAGAGAAGCTCATGAGCCATATGAGCCTATAGTAATGGACCTTGATAGACTTAACACTCCTTCAAACTCAAGGTGGAAGTGGAGCATCTGAAGCACTGAGTTTGAGCAAGTGAAGCCAATATTGCTCTCAAGTTTGTCCTTATAATTGAATAAGATTGCCACTTGCAATTTTGAGGGCACATACTAGAGAGCCATTGCTTTCTGATGAAAATGAGACTGGGTAAAAGTGGCAGGCACTAATGTTTTTTATAAGTTCATGCTTCATGGGATCATTTGCAATCCATATAACTCTAGAATTATCACATTAAGAGGTAGGAAATGCCAAAATCAGTTTAACAACTAACGAAGCAATACAATCAATGAAGTGTAGTGCCTGAAGTTCGTGCTTGTTAGACTTCCATACAATAGGTCAAGAACCCAGAAAAAGTGCAATAATTTGTAACAAAATGATGATCTTTTTGAGTAAGCATGAAGGCGAAGCAGACTGACATGAGAATAGAACAAGCACTGATATGGTCGTAGCACATGAAACAATGCCCAAATTGGAATGAAGTAGGGCACTAACAAATGGACTCAACATATGGACTGCAAAAACAATATCAGGTCTGGTAACAGTATGATAAATAAGGCTGTCCACAATATGCCGCTATAATTGTTTCAAAAAAAAAAAAAATATTCCACTATAGAGTGGGATCCTCAAGCTGTATATTTGACCTAAAGGATCCATTAATTATGGTCTACAAGGCTTGATTATGTAGCTAAACTGGTTTTGCTGGGATGATTATATTTTTTGTGTTTGCTCTTATTTGAAGGCTGTCTTACTCTTATTTTTTTGCTCGCTAGTCGTATGACAATAGGTAAAATGATCGAACTTCTTGGTGGAAAGGCTGGTGTTTCTTGTGGTCGATTTCACTATGGCAGTGCATTTGGTGAGCCAAGTGGTAATGCTCACAAGGTTGCAGACATAAGGTATACTTTGGTGTTCGGTCATCTTAGCACTGTAGGTTTGTTTATTTTTATGAATTTTAACACCCTTTTCTTGCATACCAGCTCTACTCTAATCAAGCACGGCTTCAGCTATAGTGGAAAAGATTTCTTGTACTCAGGTCACACTTAATATCAAATTACTTTATACTTGAGCTTTTTTTTCCTCGAATATGTAAAAAGATTTGCGCATCTTTGTATTTAAGAAGAAGAGTTTTTACATCGCACGGGCGCGTTTTGGGATGATAAAATTTACAATAGGCACTGCCTCCCTTGTCGCTTTTACACATGGCGATTACACGCGTGCTAATTCACCTAGGTGGCACGCCCCACCTCTATCCACAGGTCGGTGATCTGTTTGATTTTGGCGAGGAATTGCGCGCTAGTGGCCGCTTCGTTCGAAGAATCGAGTCACACATCTCATTATTATCGAAAAACCTTTCACTCAGGATTGATCACAATTTTTATAGTATATATACTTAGTACTGAACATTGTACATGTTAATATGTTTATCTATAAATTAGATCTTGATTATATAAATTTGAGTAAAGATAAAAAACTGAAATTTTTATGTGCATGCATTGAATGCACATACGGTTATAAAAGTTTTACTGACTGAGTGTGCGTGGGGTAAAACACCGCAAAGTGTTGTAGATTCGCTGCAGGCCTGCTGCAGCAACATGCCAACATTCAGCTGCTCGCTTTGCAGGATCATGCCATGGCCTTGTTTAGTTGGTGGTGGGAAGTTAGAAAGTTAGAATTTGAACTCTGTAGTACTCCTGTAGCACTTTCGTTTGTATTTGGTAAATATTGGCATTGGGGATTTTCTTCTTCCTTAGGAGTACGGCATACTTGAGCTTTAGCTATCATAGAAACTATTCAACTCAATAATCCTCATGCGGGCTTGTGGATTGAATGAGTTATTGATGCACCAATTTGCAATAAGCTAATGTTAAAATATTATGAATTACAATTGAACTTGGTGCTTATGGAAACACATAATATATAAAAGCTACATTGGGAAAAAAGGGACAATCTTGTGTACTTCCTTCATACCAAAATACATGATATTTTTTTACTTTGGTGTATACATCTTGTCATCTAATTCAAATTTTTTGTATAGATATTATTTATTTTGTTGACATATTTTATCATTAGGTATGCTTTAATAATGATTATTTAGTTTACTACTTGCACACAAAAAAACTGAAAAAGACAAAAGGTCAATCATGATATCTAAAAGTCAGAAACGCCATATATTTTTGGATGGAAGGAGTAGTTATAATGGCTTAAACTAGTTATGTAAATTTCTGGTTTTACATATCTTTGTAAATTCTGAAAGCACAAATTTGATATTATTGGTTCTTGATATGTGTTCTCGAATATTCCTACCATAATTTTCTAGTCTTTATGTTTCTCCTCTCGCAGGCATTCTTGGTCAACCTCTTGATGCATACATCTTCATGGGGCCAATCTACTACCAGAAACTGAAACACATGGTAATGATGGTTCCATTCTTTTGTTCCTTTTAACTTGGTTTGGCTTTGTTTTCTATTGTATCATGAACAAGCTTTTCTCACCAACATTTGGTAGAAGGACAAATTATGGAAGAATAGTGGTTTTCACTTGAATTGACTATATTCATCGATGCAGAAAAAATTTACCAGTCAAACCTCCTAAGTGTTTTTTTAGAACATCACGAAGCACGTTTTCATTAAGAAATAGTGTTGAAAATGAGAATAAAGTGTATAATGAGCAACTTCAGTGTGATAGGAGCTGACATGTTTAGGAATCTGAATCCACATATAGCAAGATCTTACAAAACTCTAGGATAAGATCTAATCCACGATCCAGAAAGCATTGTGATCAAGGACAGATTCGACAACGCCAACATTAATGTTCTGGTCCACCAACTAATTTGCTAAAATTAGGAAGCTACATAATGGATAGTGTTAATCAAATTGCACAGCTTACCAAAAAAAAAATTGAACGAGAGGCAAGCAGGTAAAAAAGAAAGGATAAGGTGAGGGGTAGATAAAATTCATTAACATGTGTGGCCACTGTTCTTACCTAAATGGTTGTTTATCCTGTTTACACACTGTTTAAATGCTACATTGTAGCATGCCGTTTCTGTTTGATTGTCCATTTATCCTGTTTAATCGTCCCCTTGTCCCGTTTAAATGAGTATTTTGCCCGTTTAAGTGGCCATTTAGCCTTTAGTAATGGCTAAACTGTAAGTGACCTGTTTGCCTTTTAGCATTGGAAGGCAAATAGTCCACAACGGATCACAGGAACACACACGCTTACACTGGATTCAGTGGCTGGAATGTCTTAGTCTTTTCTTATTTTTCTCCTAGCTTTATAAAGTACTGAGAGCTAGAATTGTCCCTGTGATAACCTCATAATTAATGCATAATATTACCTACTTGATCAGCCTATTACTCCACTCTATGCTGAAATTTAGCTAAAGAAAAGACTGAACCTAGACACTAGCATGCACGCACAGGTTTATTTCTAAGTTCTAACAATCTCTTCGTACATGTGTGTTGATTTGGAGTTATGTTTTTTTTTTTCCAAAATCCTAACACGAAGCTGAAACTCTGACTTGCTCGAGTGCCTTCGTTTGAGTGTCAACGAGCTGGTCCTTGGTGTTGATGAAATCAACACTAATCTTTCTATCATCCACTCCCTAATGAAGTGGTAGCAGCACACATCGATGTGTTTACTACGTTCATGGAACACAAATCCACCCAACAACACCCAGCCAAGCAGCATGGCAGTCTTTGCAAAACTAGTCTCAGACTTCGGCAAGATTTGGATGTCTAAAAATGAATTTATTTATTTATTTTTGGTGCCATTCTAATTTTCTTAAAACATGGATTTTCTAGGTTCTTGATAAGATGCATGCTCGAGCTAGTGGACCACGGGTGAAACTGACCAGGCAACCAACTGAGGGGCGAAGCCATGATGGAGGTTGGCAATATCTTCATGTGCTGTAGTCATACGATTATATTTACTAGTACTAGTACTTGTTGATTATATTATTCTCATTATATAATATTGTTTACAGGCTTGCGTCTTGGTGAAATGGAACGTGATTGTTTAATTGCATATGGTGCTAGCATGCTAATATTTGAACGTCTACTGTTATCAAGTGATCCTTATCAAGTCCAGGTGATATCAGTAGTAGTTTGTGACTTAGGTTTTTTAGAGGTTGGAATGATGCAGGGTGGCCTAAATGCTAATAGTACTATAGAGTGAAATGTACTGGATCCCTGAGCATTTCCTGATTGTGACTTTGTGCATAATAAACTTGTAAAAGCAAGGTTCTGAATCCTTCAACCTTTGAAGTGGTTCACTTAAAGAGAAATATCACATGTAGTTAACCCATTTAAAACGAATGATGAATTGATCCTCACTTTGAGGTGAGAAGCCAGGAGAAAATTTATGACTAGGGAATATCACTCTATCATACATATGTTTTCAAAGAATAAATTTGCCTCTTGACCATTGGGCCTCCTGCCTTGAAAGTAACCTTTTTCAGGACAAATAATGTAGTTTGATCCCTACTCCCTAGGACATCCCACTAGTTGATTTTGTTTCAGGCACATTGTGGTTTTGTTCAGCACCTAGTAAAATCTATGGGTGGGTGTTAGAGACCAACTGTTGCAGCAGGTGTTATCTAATTTATATTCTAGTACTGGAATAATGGAGCTAACTTAGCCCAATGTCCAGTTGCTGATTTATGATATTATGACATTAGTTATTTCAACCAGTCTAATGAAGCGCTCTCCTTTCCCCTCCAATGAGTATTGTTGTGGCCTCACCTCGTCTGTGGGTGTGAATATTTTTCAGGTTTGCAGAAAATGTGGCTTGTTAGGCTACTACAATCATAAACTGAAGACTTCATACTGTTCAATGTGCAAAAATGGGGAAAATATGGCCAAGATGAGGCTGCCATATGCTTGCAAGCTTTTGTTCCAGGTACTGCATAAGAGTGAAATGTATTGTTGCTTTAATCATAGAACCTGGTTTATTCTGTCCCTGTAATTTAATTGTTTTTCTAAGACTTGAATTGCCACAAAATTTAGGAGCGTTTTTTTTCAGGTACAGTACCCATCTAGTATTATGCGCATCATTTGTGTTTGAATTTTTGTTAAAGATTAATTTCTCTTATACAGAATACTCTGTTTAGTTCCCAAAATGTAGGTTGTTTTAGCCTTTTCTCTAAATGAAACCATCCTAGAAATTTCTTTGAGCCTTTGCTTCGTTGCCACCTTGATATTATGCTACTACTCACAAATGAAGTGTAGCAATGCCATTTGATCTACCATTTTTAAGCCTTGTGCACTAGTCTAAAAGTGGTATATTTGGAACTGGCCTGATTGCACAGCATAGTTTTTCTTTTTGGCAGATTTTTTAGACAAATACATGTTAGATCTATTGTAATTTCGTTAATGGATATTCTGGAGCACTTTATCACCCCACCTATTTCTCTTTATAAATCTGCCTGGCAGAAAATTGCACAATCTACTTAGCCCAAAATGAACTTTCCTGGTATCGGTCCCATTCCCTAAATGATAAATCTCATTTCTTGGTAGGGGAGTAAAGTCATACTATGAGGTATTTTTTCAGCATTAGCTTAACTAATTCTGCTAGTAGATGTAGTGTTCCTTTATAACATTATTAGTTATGCCATGCTTGATTGTTCATAAACCATGCGTTTGATTTCATTATGTTCACTTGTTTTGATTTTTTCTATTTCAGGAATTGCATGCAATGAATGTTGTTCCACGCTTGAAGTTAACTGAAGTATAATACATGATAGATGCTGGAACTGCCAAACTGGACCAGAAGAACATTGCTGTCCAAAACAAAATGCCGGGCACGTGGCCAATTTGAACTGTGTTTCAGAGCTAAACGTCCCTTGTAAATTATAGTCCTCCCAACTAGCGGGCCACGGCCATACGGCTGCAAAATTCATTAGCCCATCAATGCCCACCACTCATTAGCCCATCAATGCATATATCACCGTGGTGCACGACTCTGCTATGGCCTTCCTCGTCTCGGCGATCGACCGGTCCACAAATACTCCTCGAACTCCTGTCGAACTCAGTTAGAGTAGATGCAACAACTTTCAGGTAAGGAGTATTGCAAACTTGCACGCCAAGCGTACTGTACTGTGGTATAGATTAAGCACATATAGCTGATTTATTAGACAGGAAGAATGTTCCGGTTCTGCTGCAAGCCTGCAAATGGCTCCGAAACTTCAACCACATGATTGGTAAATAATTCAGTGCCGTCACCTGTTGAGCTAGCCTACACTGAACTTGTCACAAAGCAACAAATGGTAGATAACAAGCACACCCCCGGCATCTGAAATAGAACACTGCAGATATCTCCCCACACTAAAATGCCGCCTAATTGGAAGATTTTTTTTTCAACAACGGTAAAACCGAATTTCATTACACTTGTAACGAAATTACAGAGTTTGTTTTGTGACTCCTCCTGTTTTTACTGTAGTTTTGCGCTACCCACCCCCCAACTTCGAACACTCAGGGAACTTAGTTGGGGGGCAACTCGACACCAGGCTATAACAGCACGCAGCTAAGAAGACAAAGTCTCAAAGTACTGGAACAAAATACTGAAACAGCTAAGACAAAAGACCACAGACTAGCCAGTGGCCTAATTGGAAGATATAGAACAAGCTGCACAAATCATGGCCAGGATTCAGGAACATGGATCCAACAACTTTTCAGCGATTAATGGTAATTTGACAGAGATAACCAATATGTTTTCACAAGAGTTTACAGCCTTAAACGATTAAGAGTATCCATGGAGACGGACAGTTACATGTATGGCACAGAAGTCGTCTGAAACATAACAGTGACAAGATTTATTGATGACATATAGCTTCGCAACTACGGATCATGGTGTTTTCATGTCTAGGAAGTGGATGCTGCGGCCTCCTCCAGCAGCTGCTTCACTTTGGTGATGTAGTCAGTCATTGCTTCATCCTTGGATTTCCCTGTTCAGAAACATTTGCAAGGATGCATAATGGTGAATATGGAGTATGGTCAGTTATAGATTGCACATTTGGAACGGGTCTGAACAAACCTTCAACAGCCTTCCAAGCATCCCATTTGGCTCTGTCTTTCATGTTGAAAAAGCCAGGACGCCCTAAGAGACAAAACAGGAATGTTCAGTATGGAACTGTCACTAGCCAAAAAGCAAATTCAGCTAGAAAGGTTTGTAATACAGATGTGTGCTTTGATGTTCATAACACTAATAGAAGTAGTACCCTTTTTTCCCTCGGAAAAAAAGTCTACCCGAATCTGACCACCTGATCTTTTCGAAAAAGGTAATCTGAAGAACAAGGTATTTGAGGAAGCTTGTAGGGAAAGAGAGATGCACAACAGCTTTCAAACTAAGTCTCCATACATTTGGGAATTGTAAATTTATAGAATCTCGCTTTGTATCTAATAATAAGGAATCCAAGCATTGCACATTAACAATTAATCAAAAGGGTTACTCGGAATGCTAGTTACTCCTGTATTAAAAAAATCAAATTGTTTTCCTTCAATTTCCACAAAATCAAGCACATGACAACCAAGGCAAACAGGCCTTGTGCATGTTATTGGAATCGGTAATTCAGTATTCTTCTGTCTTGATTCAACACGGAAAACCATGAACACCTACCTATTGCCAGCTTAGGCAGGACCAATGTTGCGATCGAGCAGATGAAATAAGTAAGCTTGATTGGATCGACAAGATGGATAAAAACGCACGAAACGTACCGGTGTTGACATCGCCGACAGTGGCCTGCTTGTAGAGCCCATAGAGGATGAGCTTGTTCTCGTTGGTGGTCGTGTCAGGCAAAGTCTTGGCCTTCTCGGCGTGCTGCTCAAACTCCTCCTACCAAAATCAAACAGAAGGTTAACCAAACAAACCCATCCACCAATAAGCTACGTACTTCGGCACAATCAGGAAGAAAAAAAATAATAATTCGCAACAATTTCAGAGGTACAGAGTGTTGCTAACTTGCACGCCATAATAGCAGAGACGATAGTCACAATTCAGAACACACTTTATTTGTACAATATTTGTAAAACTAAAATAGGTTAGTACGTATAATAACTAGTCTGGGAAAACAGTAGTATCTCGTTGGGTCTGAAACCTGAACCACAGAATCCGTCAGAGACGACGCTAGAGTCCGTCCACCTAATCCAGACTCTGAACTTGTTGCCAGGGCCACCAAGCAACAACTGAACCGGCCGGCAAGATCAAGATGACAACCACACAGCAGCAGCTGACAGCACAAGCATACATACAACTACTTCACCAGCGAAGCCGCCGGCGGTCCTAAATCGACCTCTGAACGCTCGCTGCAGGTTCCTTGACACAGCCCAAACACAACGATCTCTTTCTTGTTGGAATCGAAGATTGCAAATACAATACAGAGCGGCGATCGAGGATCCATACCTGCAGAACCATGGCGACGAGATGGAGGCGCTGCTCTCGGATCGTTCTTGGCGGTCGATTCTAGGGGACGGGGCGGGGTGTCCAAGCTCGAGGCGCCTCTTGTTTATATCTACTGGCGATGACGAAGGGAAGGGAGGAAGAGAACGGAAACCGGTTGGCTTTTTTTTTTTTTTTTTCTGATGAAAAAAGAGCCTCCCGCTTGGACTTATTTACAAATTGGTACCAGGACTCGTGTTCGTTCGTGTCGTGTGTAGCGACTATTCCTCTACGTATTCCTCTTGGATTCTTAAAATAATTAATAATACAGACGTTTATATGGTCGTATTTTAATAAACAATTAAGCATAGTATCTTCAAAAATTCAAATCAGCACATATCTCAAAATTGACGAAATCAACATTAACATCCAGGTATAATAAATACAATATTATACGCAAATAAATAATATAATTTTGCATTAAAAATAAACACAGCATTATTAATTTCAAGATAAATAATAGATCTTTTTTGATCTGATCAGGTTCATCCGATCTCTTTTAAGAATAAACGAGATTATTACGAACTAAAATTCAATAAGGGTAATGCTCAGGTACAAGTTAGAAACTAGGTTTATTGGGTCCCTGAACTGACGACCACGATGAATTAGGAGAGATCGTCCCCAACGATGCCGCAAAAGAGAATTAGTTCAAGGGTTCTTTTTGTGTTATGTACGTTCCTTAGCTTAGTCCGGAACTCCGGATATTCCGTGCATGTCCGAGTATACACAAACTACAAAACACAGAAAGCATGACTTCCATTCTCACATCCAAGCAAAAGAAAAGATTTCTGGTAGTCTGGCAAGTTTCTGTCAATTCTACATTTTACCTCTACCCTAATCCTAATTACCAAAACTTACCCCAACCCCCTTCACAGTGCTGAGGGCGTATGCGATGCAGCCTCAACAGACTAATATGCCCATGCAAGCTCTGAAGACTGTCATTAGGAAAGGTTGGTCGCCTTTTTCCCTGGTGCTTGTGTTGCAGTGCAGGTCCATGTCCATCCCCATCTTTGGGGCACCATTCATCAGCTACTTAAGGGGCCTGATGCTACAACGGTTCCAGCTGCGTTGTCATGCCTCCACAGGACTGCTCCTGGCGACTTCTTGGTCTCCTTGCCTCCCTGTTGGTCTGCCTTGCCGAGTGCGAGGCCTAGCTCTACTCTGCCCATTCGCCTGAGCTAAATGCTGCTTCCTTAGAATTCTTCTGCGGAGATGCTCGTCTCTTTCTACTGCCCGTACAACCGCTTTTGTGAGCCTCGACTCGACTATTTCCCACGACACAAGATTCTCTAGAATTGCAGAAACATAATCGGCCCTTCGATCCTGTAAGAATGAAATGGAAGCTAAATATGTCAGAAAATGTTCTATTTAACTGCTGGCAAACTTCAAGCATTGTTCTCCATCTAACCTCATAATCCAGGTAGTATGCATGCTGTTCCCAGAGGTGAAGAGAATTGTTAGTAAAGATATATTTTTAGGAAAAACAAAAGGAAAGAAAAAAAATACATTTGTGACAACTGTACCTCCCAAACATCAATTGCAAGGAGTGGCTGCAGAGAAATAGATTCATGAGACTCTTGTGGATAAATGAACTCATGATGATATAATAAGGGGGAAATGCTGTGGAGCTGATACTCACAGAGTGGCCCCAGACAAGAGGGTTGATGGCATTTGGAGTCTTTGAGATGACCAGCCTACCATAATTGTCCGATGGGATTGGGCTTCTTGATTTCACATAAGGCAAACCGCTTCCTTTATCTACAAGCAGTTAAAGAAAAGATTTATGTTCATCTGACCAACATGTGCAAGTTACATATTAGAACAGTGAAGGTCAGAGGCATGGTCATCAGCATCACTTACAGGAAAGCCAAACCCATCCAGAACCAAACTGAGTTAGTGCAGCATCCATGAATTGTTGGATCATACCATCATAGGAGCCAAAGTCTCTATTAATAAACTTGAGAAGCCGTTCGGTGGCTTTCCCCCACCGCCAGGTTTCATGGATCGCCAATAGAAATCATGGTTCCATACCTACAAGCATGGCCAAGAATTAGCCACTTGAAGCATACGCTTAGTAAGCAAAGATGCATTGAACCAATGGCCAATGGTGCAGCATGGAAGAAGGGGGATGGGGCTCCTCCTGCCCTCATTGAAGGAGGCGAGCATCATCTGCCCCAGCGACATTCCTTCCCACTCGCTACCACCTATCATGCCATTGAGCCGGTCCACGTGAATCTGCTGATGAACTCCCCAGTGCTGCTCCACCGTCTCCTTGCTTATGTACGGCTCCAGAGCATCCTACATTACCATCCTGGGTATCTGTCATTCCACTCACTACTAACCTTAGCAGATCGACACTGAGTACGTACCAAAGGATAAGGAAGTGGCTGCTGCTTTATCCACTCAACATCCTCAGGCAGTGAAGACTCCAGTTCATCTTCAGAATCAGCATCAATGTCATCATCAGCTGCAGCCTCAAGGTCTGCTTCATCGTCAGTAGCATCACCATCCACACTGTCATCCTCGGTCAACACATCCACCTCATTGGCACAACGAAATATTGGGCAATTACGTGCCTCCTCCTCTCTCCCCTGACCAAAAGCATTCATTCACTCTTAAACCAACCATCGGTCAGAGAGGCGTCCCTAAACCAAAACCTATGTAATCAGGTCAGAGAGGCGTCCCCCCGAAACCCACCCAAAATGATGCTGATGGTATTGACATGAAGAAAATGCTTCAGACACTTGTTCTTGCAGTGAAAGATGGTAGTAGGCTTCTAGGATGAGGAAAAAATTATCTACATAACCCTATTGCCTGTTATTGGAGACGAACTCACAAAGAGGTCAAAACATGACCTGTTATACCACCAGAAAATAACAATAACAATAAAAAAAACAAGTAAATGTTGCACACAAGAACACATGATACTTCCCAGTACCAACCGGACCAGTCACCAACTGTAGTAGTACACTACGCAGGTCATAGTAGCCCACAGATAACCAAGCACAGGACTACCTCCCAATTCGAGCTACCAGCTAATGAAGGGCAAGGGGAGGGACGAGGGAAACACTGACCTCGTCTGCGCCTACTCTCCGCAGGAGGACGAGGCGGCGGCCAAGCCTTGGGGAGTCGCCACCGGCGCGCAGGGAGCAGGATGCGACGCCGGAGGAGGCGACGAGACCGACAGAGAGGCCGCCCCCCACTGCCACTGCCACCAGCGCGGTGGACGCCATGGACGCGCTCTGCTTGTGGACGGACCAGGGAAGCCGTCTCAGATGTGGCGGACGGAGGGGATAAGCGCAGGTGATTGCCTCGTGGGCTCAAACGGACCCAGGCTTTGGGGCTCACTTTAGTTTGTTGGCCCATATTTTATCAGGCCCATTTGAATGCTCGTAAGGCTCCGTGAGCTGGTTGCAAGGCCCAGAAGTGCAAGCGTGGGGTGAAGGCGTAGTTTTGTAAACTACGCTTTCCATCCATAAACTGAACGTCTGAACCTGAACGACCTTGAAGCATGCGTGAGGACAGCAAAAACCTGGACTGCATAAACTAAATTTGTAAGAAGCATCTCCAGATCCTTCCGTCGAATATTCATATGATAAAATGATTCGAAGACCCAATCATGAATTAGAAACGTACCATTTAAAATTTGTCCGGAATAATGCAGGCAGGCAGGCGCGCAGTGGTGACGATCAGCCCTGAACTATTGAAATAATGCAGCTCTTGTTGTGGGATCGACACCTCAGTGTCAGCCGTGTCAAAGATCTGAAAGCAAGTTGCAGTTTTTGGCGCTCCGGCGACGCCCGCCTGCCCGCCATGAGTGGGATTAACAAATGCAGGCGGGCCATCTGATCTGAGGTCAGACGACGGGTGCGGTCGCCATCCATTGGCCGTCACCATCGCCGGGGAGGGGGGGATGGCGCGTTCCGGCCGCGTGCGTGCCGGCGGCAGAATCCGTCCGTCCTGTGCCGCCGGGGTGAGTGAGGCTTGACGCAATGGACAACAGCTATGCTGCTAGCTGCTCCGTCCGTCCCTGCAAGATGAGTACACTTCGGTGTAGAATACTTGCGCTGTGATCGTAGCTGATGCTGACAGACCAAATCCGTGGTGCTCCGTGTTCTAGTCAGGGATGGATGGATGGATGTATCTGGACAGTCGTGGGTGGCAGATCTTGGTTGTTGATTGTCCTGGTCAAACCCTCATCGAGTCTTTTGTTTCTGTAAATGGAAGTTGAGTAGGAAAGACAAAGGTCAGTGTCAGTGAAAATCGTATGCAAATTCAGGCATCAATAGATAGGCCCCAGCCCCGGCCCCTTCAGTTGAGTTGATTCAGGAAAGGTAGAAAACAACAGGTTTAATTTGCTGAGTTACCTAAACCAGTAAATCTGTCTTTGACTGCTTGCTGAGATTTTGCAAAAAAAAAAGTTTGTTATTTCAATGAAAAAAAAACCATTTGGAGACTTGCAGCTTTGTGTTTCAGTTACAGAAGAAACTCAAACAGGGGCTGTTGTGTTGTCAGAATCAGCAGAAGCTTCCAAACCAAAGCTTTTTTGCTGCTGCAAAAACTAATATCAACAATTAAACATGACGAGAGTAGGCACTTTACCTTATTACCAGTTATAGAAGAAATGATCTGGTGACAAGTTCATGTCAGAGAGGCGCCAAACTGGCGCTTTTGAGCCTTGCGTCAGTATTGTATATGATTCAAACATGTCACTGTAATGCCGAGTAAGCCTATCGGCACTTAGACTGGCCATCCACTTCCTCCAATTGCTGCATTATGTTATCTTAATAACCATATCATAGATGCTGTCAGTTTCAACACCTAGGACTTCTGAAGCATATAGAACAAAACAGATGCAAATAGTTCAACATCTGGTGTTTCTGAATAAACATAGAGGTAACATAGCAGGAGAATCCAGAGCAGCAGCCAGAAGATTTGTCCAATCTCTGTGTTGCATTCTTTCCACACCATGTACAGAAGATGTCAGTATAAGATGTGCAATTCAAGCAGTGTACTGCTTTTCTGTTCATACGTATATGTATACGTAATATAGACCGCGTTTGCGTGTTAGCTCATTGGCGCGAAAGTGGCCAAATTCTTCATTGGCTGATTTTTCCACTGATGAGACAAAATGACGAGAACGGAATCTTTGCCTCCAGTGGACGGGAAGATACCTGCCATCACTTTGTTTAGTCCCAGCTAGGCTAGTGCCACACTCAACTAGTACATGTCTTCTGTGCTTGAACTCTTCTGCCAAGCACCATTTTTATAAGATTAATCGGTGTTTTAGGTGGGATTCTATTTTATATTATCTCATTTGTTACGTTGCTTCTGTTGATTGAATTTCAAGTGATTTGCCCTTAGTGACCCTACTACTGCAATACTACTAAAGACAGCTTTTCGCGACTCCTGTTATCAATCTGGTCAATTGTTGCACCAGGAGAGGGGGGGTTGAGCTCAGAGGGGTTCATGGAGATGGAGGGGAGGGGCTTGTCTGATTTGTTCAGGAACACCAGCGAGGAGATCTTCCTCAAGGCAGTGATGGAGAACTCCATGGGAGTGGCGGCGGCGCCAAGCATGGAGATGCTGGGGTTCAAGAACATGTCGCAAGGTCTCAGAGAAGATAGTGAGGAGTTGTTCAACAACTGGCTTATGAATGGAGAGGCAAGAATTCTTAAATTTTCTTGTTGTTTATTTTTTCTCTCATGAAGATGATATAGTTTGTGGTTCAGAACATATGGTCCCTTTTGCTGGGGATCACTCACTTGTTCTATCATTTCAGAAAGTACATAGCGGATGTTTTGTAAGCTATATGAACATGAATACTAAAGTGACACTTAATATGTTGGCTAATCTCTTCTCGGAATATATCACCTAAATGTATGGCCGCTTATTTGCAGATCCCAGGATTTGGTGCAGTGAACAATCGCCCTCGACAGCCATCTAGGTAAGATACTGGTAAATGATGCAGAGATAACTAAATTTGCTAGGTCTGTAAATATACACCAATGAGAGAAATTATGCACTTAATTGAAGCGAACACCTCAAAAAAATATCAGTAATTTAATTGAACTCATATGCCTCAGATACTAAATAGATCGTGTTACCAATTTGTTTCTAAAGAGACAACCTCAGATTATAAGAAAGCATATAAAGGTGCGCATATTACCCAGTTAAAGGTTGGAAAAGCATGAAAAGTCTACTCCTATGATTTTGTTAACTGTAACTCCTAACTCACAAGGTGTTGTCTGAAACTATGCAGGTTGTCATCAGAAGCTGCAGGCCTTCCGAATCAACAGCATGACATTGCTCAGCAAAATTTTATCACTGACAACTTGGTTCCACAGAATTTAGCAATTCCTTCAGTCGAATATCCAAATAACCACAACCAGCAATCACTCAAGTACTGTATTTATACCCCAACATCACCTTCCACAGTTTCTTAAAAAATAAAATCACATTCTACTTTATGATCTATGTATTATAAGTTTTATTGATCTTGCTTTTTTTTGCCATAACAGAAATGCAGCAGAGAAGGGAATGCAAGCCAGTGACATACTTCTAGCAAAAGTTAGTCATCTTCATAATCCAGTTGTTACTATATTCACAAATTTGTATATGAGTTAAAAAACAGTATTTTTTCTTATTTTATCCATTTCTAGGCCTGGTTCCACAGCACTCAACCAATGACTAGAAGTCGTTCATCAGAGTTAAGGCAGGACCTTCTGATTCCATGTGCACTATTACCTTCCCAAATGAAATATATGGTTCTTGCCTCAATTTTCTTGGTCATATTTACAGGAGGAGGTATGCTGCAATGCAAACTAATTTGGCACCAATAACTATAGGAAGTATTGAAGCAACTAACCAATTAAAACAAGATTTTACAAACACAACAAACAGCACACCAGTGAGCAACACACCTGTTCATACACCAAAGTTTGTATCTCCTTCAAATTCATCAACATCCCCTCTGGATAATCCACATATGGCAGCACAAGATACTGTTACCTCAGTGGTGAGCATGCTCAAGGACACGCTTGAGCGCAAGAAGCTTGGTAGCCATGCTAACAAAGACACCTCAGTAGGCAATTCTTTTGGATTTTATGACACTCAGCAGTTTCAACAGAACATTCTTGGAGGAACAGATTTCTTTCCCATAGTAACGACTGCCCAAGTTCAAGATTCTCTGATGCTTCCCAAGGTCGAGAGGCCCATGGAACCAAACAATGGTAACTTTGTTGCTCCTGCAAACCAGGTTTGGTTCGGTGCAGCGTCTCGAGAGCCTTCACACAGTGGATCCTCTACTGCTATGACCACTCATTCAGCTGGATTTGAAATGTGTGATGAGCTACCTCCTACAGGGCAAGTGATGTCTGTTTGTGAGAGCACTAGAAAAATGCTGCAAATGGAACAACCGACTGCAAATCAAAAGGCAAAGGTACTACTTCTATCAATACAGATATCCTTGGGTTTAGCAAAACTTTACTATGAGTCACAACATGGATTTGAGAATGCTTGATCTTTTCTCCTATAACGATGTCATTGTTATCATGCCATGGGAGAATAAAATTGTGTTTATATTTGTTCAAAAATGTACAGAATACAGAGAGAGGGTACAAAAGGATACTTTGAAAGATGAGAGAAAGGTAAGTTCAACTCATACTTCTGGAGCATCAAAAGTTTGTTCTGTTGAATTATATCAATATGGATCATTTTTATCATTTGCAGAAAGCAGCCCTAACACGAATGGGATCCATTTCATCAGAACAAGCAGGTATATCCAACAGATAACTTATTTCTAGGCACCAAATAATTGGCACATGCTCATTTCTCAAAGTAATCACTCACCCTAAACACTTGTTCATAAAATATTTGGGGAACTTGAAATATGAAATTTTCATGTACATATGTACTTGTGTCAAATGAGCATAGTCGCTTAAAATATCATATAATATTGTGCAGTTTCTTCTTAATCACCAAACAATCTAATTAGTTAACTCTGCAGCTGATAATGGAGATCCTACGAAGAAGCGCAGGGGGTTGAACGCTCACGCAAGTATGTGATGGTCCTCCCCCCCCAAAAAAAAAAAAAAAAAAAAGGTCCTCGAACAATGAGTTATAGTTATCGTACAGTATGTGATGTTCCATTACATTCTTATTATGGTTCAGAATGGCAGAAGCAAAGGAAAGAAGTTCTACACCAGTAATACCAACTGACATGCAGGCCGTACTTAAACGCTGTGAAACCCTAGAGAAGGAGGTCCGATCACTAAAACTTAACCTGTCTTTCATGAACAGGTGGGTACACTGCTGCAAGGGCACAAGTTTCTAAGGAAAAAAAAATTCTTGTCAAGTAATCATACGCCACCTTTGTAAACCCAATTAAATGTTTATAAACACGATTACAGGAAAGATTCAGAGCAGACCAAGCAGATCGAGGAGCTTCAGAAGCAAAACGAGGACTTAAGCGAAGAGAAGGAGCGGCTGCTGGAAGAGATTGAAAGAATTGTCTCCGACCCCAACACATGAGCACCCAATCATTTTTTTGACCCTTTTCTCTATACTAATAGAATTAGAATTGAAATGGACCTAGATACCAATACACAATCCAGCAGGGCAGCAAGAATTAAGTGCTAGCCTAAATGTACCATTCTTTCCTTGATGTTATTATCACAAGTTTAACATATACCCATACTAAGAAGCAAAGGGATCCGAGATTACAGTTTACTTCCTATGACTTAAATTGATTGCAGCATAAAATGGAGACCCAAAAAAGGTGGCAGCCTCTTGGCCTCTTGGGTATCAAAACAGGTACTACACTACTTCAAGGTTGATTCAGAGACAGAGTCCCTGTATGATATCTTCGCCAGATCAAATGATATAATCATTAGAGTATACAATACAAAGACATCACCACATATAACAAAGAGCAGGATCAACTTTCATTTCAGGGCTATTTCAGAGATAGTTGTGCCACTGTAGCAAACTAGCACTTCAGATATTTGAGCATCTGAACATATGCTCATAAATGTAATTTCGTTTAAAGTTCCGACAAATTAAAAGATGCTAAGCTTATTCAAAATAAAAGATGCTACATTTCCAATTTCTCAAGCATGAGAGTTTCAGTTATACATTACTTATTAATGGATCAAACATGAGAAATAAGACAGGCCCAACATGTTCATAAAATTCAAAGGATTAATACAAAGACGACCATCCATTCGATTCCATTTCAGATATAACATCAATTCGATTCAATTTCAGATTTCGATTCCATTTCATCACAATTCCAATTCAGCAGTTGCGACACAAACACACCATACATTTCCAAGACCAACACCCCACGATCGCCAAGAAACAGATATATAGAGAACTAGAGCAGCACATACAGCGGCCCCCGCTCAGTGCTTGTTCCTCGGCGAGGTCCTCCTTTCCCCAGCCGCCGATGCAGCAGCCTTCCTCTTTGGCGACACCCTCGCCGGCGCCCCAGCAGCTGACGCAGAAGCCTTCCTCTTCGGCGACGACGCCTTCGCCGGCGCCGCAGCCGGTGCGGCAGCCTTCCTCTTTGGTGACGCCCTCGCCGGCGCCCCAGCAGCGGGTGCAGAAGCCTTCCTCTTCGGCGACGCCCTCGCCGGCGCCGCAGCACCCGCCTTCTCCTTCCCCTTCTCCAGCTGCTGCTCCACGGCGATGCGGTCGAACTCGTCGCTAAGCTTCCTCGCGCGCCTGGTCTTGGCGGCGGTGACGATGGCCGCGAGTGGCTCGTCCTCCTCTTCCTCCTCCTTCTCAGACTCGTCAGACCCGTCGGAGTCCTCGTCGTCATCAACGAGCTCCCGCTTCATGGCCCGCTCCCGCGCCGCCACCTCCTCCTCGTCCTCGGAGTCCTCGTCATCATCGGATCCGAGCGCGGCGAGCGACGCGGGCATGTGGCCAGCGGATCGGACCTTGGCCTTGGTGGCCTTAGCCTTAGCCTTGGCCAGTCTGGCGTCACGACGCGCGGTGCGGCGGAGCTTGTCGATGGAGCCCTCGATGCGTCCCTGCAGACGGAGGCGCTTCACGCTGAAGCCGCCCATGGACCAGTGCGCCTCGCTCGCCCACTCGAGGAGCGGGTCGGTGACGGACGCCGGCGGGTCGACGCGGTCGCCAGGGAAGAAGCGCGGCCTCGGCAGACCGCTGCCGTAGAACCGGCCGGGTCCGAGCGCCACCACCATGGTGATTGGTGATCTCCTCCTTCCTTCCTTCCTCTCTCTCTCGGTTGATGTGGATCTGTCGCTCTCGGGTAGATCTGTAACTGCTGGCGGCGGCGGCGGCGGCGGAGTGTGGGGAGGAGAGAGGGGGGTCGTGGGGAGGGTTTATAGGAAGAGGCGGCGCGTGGCGGGAAGGGTAAGCGAGTTTGGCGCCAAGAAAAATGGCGGTAAAAGACTCGAGTGGATCGAAATGGGGAGGGAGGGAGGGAAAACCGCCGCGTCGTGTGAATCGGAGGGAAATGGCGGGAGCCCACTGCTTCCCGCGCGGCGCTGACACACCAGGGCCCCACTGGTCCAGATTAGTTTTTTTTGTGGGACCCACTGGTCGGACCAGTCCAGTTGGAGACGCGCCGTTAAACGTGGCTGTTTTACTGGACCGGCCCAGCGGCCCAGTGGAACCGACGTCGAGGGCTGAAACCCGAAAGAAGCTGGGCTGGCTTTACGGCCTGTTTTGTAAGGCTCATTGATTTTTGATCTGATTCTATAATGCGGGTTGAAAATGATTCTCTAATAGGATACTAAATCTGTTCCAAATTATAGTTCTTTAACTTTTTTAACTCAAACTATCTTATTCAAAATTTTATGTGAAATATCACTTCTTTTGTTGTGGTTTGCTTTATTAACAAATGGCATTTAAGAATATTTAAATTTGACTATTTTTATGTAATTTTTTTGAATAAAACGAGTGGTTAAACTTAGGGTTAAAAAAGTCAAAAGAACTATAATTTAAAACGGAGTGAGTAATAAACTCTTTAAATCAGGATAGATCCACTTCTCAAAATTGGGAGGAGTTTTTTCATCTTGCAACCTCTGGTTTGTTTCAAAAGTATCACTCTATACAAAATCAATGTAGAATCACTTCAATCAGAAAAAAAAAAATGCATGTGGTGGAGCTCCTCCTGGATTCAGCCGAGAATCAACTCGGAGAGCTTTACCAAACCGGCTCTTAATATTTTTCTTGGATTCATGGGTGTTTTGCAAATAAAAAACGTTTGCAAGCACCAGGCCTGACCAGTTCAGATGTGAGTAACCCGTTCGATCATCTCCCTCCGTGTATAGCGTTGCATATATATGGTATAATTGCACGAAGGTATTAAGAAAAGCATTGAAGGATGGAGTTTTGGTATGTTTTGTGGAGTGAGCTTTTGGTGTGACATGGAATGGGAGTTTTTTAAAAAATCAACTCCTACCGATTATTTTAGATGAATGAGTGTGAATTGTAGTCTTTCTATTTAAAAAATCAGCACATCAAATATGGATATGATTTCCCTCTTAAACTCCCCTTCATAATTTATTTTTGCTACCGTCAAAAAAAAAAAATCGCTACAACTTAAATCTCTATCTTAACTAATCTCTCACAATTACTCCCACCGTATTTCATTTTTTTTGTATATATAGAGCATTTCATCGGTATCAAGGCTAACAATTATACTTTCGTTCAAAAAAAAGTTACGAGTTGTACTGCTCATGTATATTCCACTCGCTAGTGAACGTAGCTAGTACACGGCAAATCAACACATGTGGATGCACCGGCCCATGCACGGCTGTTGGGATGGTGATTAGACCATGGCCAATAAATAGTACATGGCCAAGATAGTACAACGGACAATAGTAATTCACCGTAATAGCATTTTGGTATCTAAGTTAACCAATTTGAGAAAAAAAAACGCGTCATTTCTCACTTACACACCTTCCACGCTTTTTTGTGGATGATGACACACGTCCTTCATTTCTCTCCCTTGTCGATCCGTTTGTCACTTGTATTTTGATCCGAATAGCAAACATCCTTCACTCTCTCCCACCAACATCATCTCTCATTCTTGTTGTTGTGTATTGGATCAATACAGCAGTGTATTATGAGTAAAGCTTGGTTAGAAAGCAACCATTCAACACGTATTATATGGGTTTTTTGACTTCGTATTACATGTGAAATGTAAACCTTTACATCTGAGACTTTCTATTACTTCTCAAAACTTCTATTCTAGCTAGGTTGTTTTCACCATCTCCGCTTGAATCTCTATTCCATCATTCTTCAAGGCTTCTGTCCCAACGAAGTTGTCTTTTGCCAAATTAAGCCTGAACTTTCGCTTCGTAGTAAAGTCTAGAGCTTTCGTTGTAGTCTTTATCACCATGCGAAGTCATCTTTCTGAGCGAAGTCAACCTCGCTCTGTTCTTTCTTTTCCCTTCTACGTGCTGTGAAGTTTCATCTGCAACTTTAAAATTTATGATAAAAGTTTTTGGAACGAAGTTAGATCCAACACTTACCCTTCGTATTTTGATAATAGTATACTCACTATAGAACTTTAAAAGCTACTTTTTCTTAGCAAATGAGTTTTTCTTTCTTTCTTTTTATTTTTTGAAAGCTCTGAGTTTTTTTATAAGAAAACTTTGAGCAATTGATATGGAATGCACGGTCAGGCTTTAGCGTGCTTGTTTTACTGGACCAGTGGACCGTCGAGTGGTCATCCGTAACTTGTGGGCCATCAATCCGTAGGCTCAATCATAAAGACACGGTCCATCCGTGGGGTCCTCAAGGACAGAAATTGGGCCGGCCTTGATAATTTGGAGGAATCCAAAGTGCACATCACTTTTTTTTGTTCACAAAGTGCAAATTTATGCCGTCAAAAAAAATATACATTTATTTAATTTACTATTATTTCATCCTACAACCCATTTTCTACCAGATTCCAAACTCCCAAGAAATTGTCCAAAAAAAAAAAAAAAGCACGTGAACTCATAAAAAACGTCTGTCAATTCAGACATGCCCGTTGCAGGTAGGATAATAATAAAATAACATGAGAAAGAATGCAAAAAAGATGACACATTGCTGACTGTAAAGCCTATATAATAACAAGGTAATCATGGCACCTAAACAAATCATTCGTATCCACACCAGCATTAATAATTAATGTTGCAATGCACAGCCCATCACCTCGCATTCATCGACTATATATAGCGCTGTAATGAAATTATTAAAAAAGCTAACCGAGGCTGACCAGCACCAAACGCGGTGTAATTAGCAGTTTCTAATCTAATCTAATCTATCTAGTCTACAAATTATAAATAAACTACACCGTATCAATTATTTGCATATTCAGCCCTCTAGAGTTAGGTTATTGACCGAAGAACTCATAAACCACCATGACAATGTGCCTTCTTCTCTTTTTTTTTTTTAAGAATGACACAAGATAACGCAGACGCCACAACACGCACGCACACTCACCCCTATGAAGACACGCGTCGCGAAACTCTAACCCTATGAGCACCTCCGAAGGACTGAGCATGTTGTCGAGATTTACCATTGCCGCTCGTCACTTAATACATAACGCCGCTACCAAAAAAATCCTAGGAAAACCCCTGGAAAATCCTAGGAAAGGTCTGCGAAGCACTAGGATTTGAACCCCGCAGTGGGTAGCGTCCCCACCTGACCGTCTCCTACCATTGGACTACAAGCCAATTCACAACTGACATGCCTTCTTCGCAGAGCCGTTTCATTTTAAAAGATTACTGCTCACATAAGAGTAGTTTTTTTTCGCTTTTCGTCTTAGAGAAGTTTAAATTCCTTTGCTGTAAATAAAGTACAGTCTATTATATATGGGTGCATTTGTTGCAGCTAACCGTTACCAATTGCTAGCACAATAATATATGAGATGCAGATGCAACATCCGCTGAAAATGGCTTCCAAATAGAACCTATATCTTTGAGCCTCAATAATTTTATAAATTTAATTAGTGAATTCTTGTTTTTTACTGAAATTAGTGAAATCATATACAATTCTTTTAAATGGTGCAATATTGCCGTGATCTTCCTTTTAAAATGAAACATGCCACTGATTTAGAAAAAAATAATAATATAACTATTCTCCTATACACAATGGAAGTATTACCCTACCTAGTGAAATCACAATAAGCAAAGTGGATCGTCCTTTTCCTACAAAGTATGGCAAAATTAAAGATAGTACCCATAAAAATGCTCCTTCTCAGTTTTCATGTTTGATGAACAACACAATCTTATATTAAGTTAAGTGAATAATTTAACTAGATATATAAGAATAATATAGGACAAGAATAATGGTATGGTTCAAAAATATATATTTTTTCAGAGTAAATATACTAGTATAGAGACATAGATAACTATATCTCGTGAAAATTAAACTAACTGAGGAAAATTTGACTCGATGCAAAAATCTCGAGTATTTTTCTTCATATATATATTATTGAAAAAAAAACTCGCAAGAACGTGCACAATTGGAGCGTTGAATGCGTGGTCGGCGTGGAAACCGCGGCGAAGAGGAGCACGGTTCTGCGAAACTGGAGTCGTACAGGGACCTAGTCGTAAAATACGCTCCACATCACGGACAGGGGCAGATAAATTAAGGACGGCGAGGAAAGGGTCGGCAGAAAAATCCTCGAAGCAACCACCACCTCTCCAAATCCACCTCCTCCTCGTCGCCGTCCTCCTCCTCCACACCGCGCGCGCGGCGGTGTTGACCCACCCACCCGTTGCTTCCCCACCCCCCATCAGCGCTGGAGGCGGCGGTGCGAAAGTCCCCTGGACCCTTCGGCGGCGGCGGCGGCGCGCGGTTATGCCGAGAGGCTCCCAGGTGCGTGCCTGCCCGAGCGAGCGAGCGAGCGAGATAGATTCCGGTCCCGTGGGTGCGGAATTGGTGGCGGGAGCGTCGAGGGATCGGCTTGGGGCTGTAGCCGGGTGTGAATTCGGCGTGGTTGGTCGGGGGTACGGGGATCGGTGCGGCGGGTTGGAATTCGGCCCGTGAGATCCGTGGTCGGATCCGTCTGTTATCATTCATTAATTGAAATTGTCAAGTTGGGGATCGATGGGTAATTTGTGTGCTTGGAGGTCGCGTGGGTGCTTGATCTGTGAAATTAGGCTGGGGTGGCTGTGTGTCTGCGCCGCCTTGGTTTGATTAGGGTTGCCCCATGGTTCCAGGGCGTTATCGTGCTGGTTCATGCTGAATTATGCAGCTGTGAAGTATCATGTAGGTTTATGCTCAAATTGTGTATGCTGCTGCTGTGAACTCTAGATGCCTAATTGGTTTGTTTTTAGGGGCTGCATAATCTGTAAACTGTAATAGATGTGGCTGTGGGTGTGATTTTTTTTTTAAATCCAGCTCTTGTGCCTTTGCTGTATCCAAACTTTGTGCTAATTTGGGAGAGGAGATAGGAAAACACCAATTAATTCGAAGTTGTTGGGACCTTTGAGCTTAGATCCAATTGATGTATACATTATTGTCCACTGTAGAAGAATCCATTGGGATTTTCAACACATCAATATATGCTTGTTTTATTTTATTCTGATTCCGATGCGCTTATGCGTTGTGCCTTGTGCCTTGTGCGTGATCTACTTAGCTAGGGTCCAACTACTTAGGAACCTAGTTAGGTAGATCACACGTTCAGATTCTGCGTGACCTCGTGTTAATTCATTTTTGCACATTCATGGACTGCCAATTTATTGCCTAATTACCATTTTCTGTACTTATGCAGGCTTCATCACCGTGCTCTGCTGGAGTTATAGCATTTTCACCAAGGATATGGAGTACACCCCTACACAGCAAGTTCCTCTGTATCCCACATCTCGCTGCTCGAGGAAGTTCTTGGCTGGAGGTTTTGTCTTTACGGAGACTTCTTGGTCATCTCTTTTGTCAACTGCACCTGAGGATCACCCCGAGCTTAGCAACTGCCTTGCCTGGTCCCATGCTGTCAGACATTAGAGTTGCCTAGTGATTACAGTGCAGCTGTAGCACACCTATTTGAGCATGGTGGATCTGTTTCTCTGGCAACATTTCGGTAATCTTTGTCTTGGTGCTAATCAGCCAGCGAAAGTTACCATCAAGACATCTGTGGACACTTGAATCAACACTTAGAGCTTTGCCGTCGCATATAGGCTCTAGGTATCTGTCCACCAATCGCTAAGCTACTAGCATTACATATTCTGTATCCTGCCTATTCCAGTTCTCACACATATTTTTTCCCTGTACAGGTTCGGTTTTTGTTCTCTGCTAGCTTTCTTCTACCCTACCGCTGTAAGTTTTCAGTCTGGTTACGCTATCTTTCACCATCCTTCACTGTGGATGGCGTGACATTAGGTACGTGTGCACTCTCTAATGGAGACTTGGTCCAATCATGATTCATCAGTATGTAGCATTAGAAAATGTAGTTTTACTTAACTAATACCAGAATCCATTATGTGCTAATTTCAGAGCAGAGGTGTTCAAGATTTTGTTGCGCAAAGCATGGGAATAGCATACGTAGCTTTGAGAGGAGTCTCCAGTGACTTTGGTGTTGTAACATCCAAAGGCGCTTGTGATACATATATGAGTCCTGTTTGTTACTATATAACTGTTCTGAAATAAGGGCAGTTCTGTGCACCACCAGCTAATAAAATGGAGAGGTGAAGATCCTCTATAACCAGATGATTATAAGAACCTAGAATCCTGTCTAAGCTGTTTTGGATGTATCCTTACCTCGTTTTGGCATTGTGTTCCAGGTACACGATCATCAAGGAAGTTGGTGATGGAACATTTGGGAGTGTTTGGCGTGCAACCAATAAGGAAAGTGGTGAAGTGGTATGTCATTAGGCTTGCCCATTTGTTGCTTCTGTTACACCTCAACTTTTTTTCAGCAGCTACACAGTTTAGTTGCCCATTGTTAGCCTTTTTCACCTCATTAAGATCCTGGGCTGATAGGTTGCGATCAAGAAGATGAAGAAAAATATTATTCTTGGGAAGAGTGCATAAACCTCCGTGAAGTGAAGGTGACTATTGCTTCACGACCTGTCTAATCTTTACAATGTTCTGTGGCATTCTTTTGAGTTACTTGTTTTGTTATTCAGTCCCTGCGAAGGATGAACCATCCAAACATTGTGAAGCTCAAAGAAGTCATAAGGGAGAATGACACGTTGTTCTTTGTTTTTGAGTACATGGTATGGACATAGCATAGCCCTTATTCATGTGTCGTTTCTCCGCTTGTTTTCTGTAAGGTTTTTAAAGCTCATGTTCTTTCTTGTTATTTTAGGAATGTAGTCTTTATCAGCTGATGAAGAGCAGAGGGAAGCCCTTCTCAGAGACTGAAATCAAACTGGTGCTTTCAAATATTTCAAGCTCTGAGTCACATGCATCAACGTGGATATTTTCACCGTGACCTTAAGCCTGGTATGTGATTTTGCATTTATTTTTTACATTTAATGTTGCAACGGTTGGTCTATGGTTCCTGTTTGTTGCAAAACAAGTTACTTGATCCAGTCATTTTTCACATGACAATACTTCTACATGCAGTTCAATCTTGATGTCTTAAACACCATGTATATTTTGACTGGAGTGGCTATCACTTATAGCCTTTGATTTTTCTATATGAATTGTGTCTTCTGAGGCTACATAAAGTTCAGAAACATTTTTATTAGTTATAAATTGCTGTAGGTGAATGAGTATTATGATGTGGTTGCCTTCTGTTTTTTTTTTTTTTCAAATTTGTTGAGTAGTTTATCTATCATTATACATGATGAAACTTGCAACATTAGTAAATGTTGTCTGTCTATTCCCTGTTTGATGTAGTTGCAGAGTGATTCACCTTAGAACCAGGAAATGAATACATGATAGTGGGTAATGGAAGAGTTCTTTTCATATTAAATCATAATTGATCTTGTTATAACTTGTGCAATTTCAGAAAATTTGCTTGTTACAAAGGAGCTCATCAAGATAGCGGATTTTGGACTTGCTCGTGAAATTTCTTCGACCCACCATATACAGAATATGTGTCCACTCGTTGGTAGGTTCTGTTTGAAGTCTTATAAGTGTACAAAATAATAGTATATATTCTAATGCTTACTATTGGCTAGGTATCGTGCTCCTGAAGTTCTTCTACAGGCTACTGTTTACAATGCAGCAGTCGGTAAGTGCAAAATATCTGTGGCTTTACCTGAAAGCCGTAGAGTAAATTGGTGCCATTTTGTTAATATGTTTATTTCCTATCATATTTTCAGACATGTGGGCAATGGGTGCCATTATCGCTGAGCTTTTTTCACTGCGACCACTTTTTCCTGGTTCAAGGTAAGCATGGTTGGCGTGTGTCAATCATTTGAACATATATAGTTTCACTCCCTATTTGAACTGAGGTTGAACTGAGAAAAGCATGCCACATAGGTGAAAGATTTTAGTGTTGACCATTTTAATAAAATATGGTAGGATATAGTATTTCCTTTTTATTATTTAATTTAATTTTATATACAATGGAAAGTTAAAAATAGTCAGCTTCTATCAAAAATAGCAATCAAGTTACTTTTACCGAAAGGCAATTTTGAACACGTGATCCTAGGAAGCAACTGCCTTTCTTAGAATTTATTTTGTATAGATAGGCTATCTGTAACTCCATGTTTTATCTTTTTCAGTGAACCAGATGAACTCTACAAAATCTGTAGCATTATTGGCACTCGAATCAGCGCACTTGGCCTGAAGGTCTGCAGCTAGCAGCATCTATAGGTTTTCAGTTCCCTCAGGTATAGAGATTTATCTCTTTTATTTAAGATATTATAGATATTTATCTTTTAAGATATTTTCATATTAGTGACTGCTAGTGGTATAACTGTGCTATGTCATTTTTTTAGTGTGAAAGGGTACATCTTTCGGAAGTGGTTCCCTTAGCAAGCGAAGATGCAATCAGCCTTGTTTCGGTAAGTGTCAAAGTTCAACACTCCCTTTTTTTCTGGTTTTGTTTGTAAGCGTGTACCATTAAGTGATGGATAACAAATTACTATCTGCCACAGTGGCTTTGCTCATGGGACCCACGAAGAAGGCCAACAGCAGTGGAGGTTTTGCAGCATCCCTTCTTTCAGGTCATTCTTCTGACAGAGTTACATACTGGTTGATGAATTAACCTGCTTCACGACCTTACCATCATTGTGTTTTGCAGCCATGCTTCTATGTCCCTCCTTCACTTCGCTTCAAATCCTCCGGATATGCATCAACGCCGCCATCAGGTACCTCAATATCCTTGAGATATGCATACTCAAGTTTTTTTTTCATTAGCACATTACATCCTTGTTGAACAAGTTCACATAGTGGATCTCTACTTCTGTAGCTGGGGCTAAAGGAGCTGTGGATCAGAAGAACACTAGGAGATACTCCATGGGGACTGTACCCAATGCGAGGCCAACACTTAATTACTGCTACTTGAGCAATAACCCTCCAGCAAGAGCAGGTATGTGTTTGGGCTGGCATGGCCTACTCGGTCCTTGTTACGGATTTGTGGCTTTGCTTCTGGACTTCTAGAGGTTCTTACTTTTCTGCCTTGCCTACATTGCAGCTGGTGTGCAAAGGAAATTGGAGTTGGATCATCAGGTGAATATAAATCTCTTAGCTGTTCATATAGCCGGTTGCTTTGCATCTTCAGCGACTCAATACTTGTTATCTTTTGCAGCTCCCAGAGACTAACCATAAGGTGACAAAGGCGAATGTTATGGATCAGTCTTGGTCCAGACCAGCAGCAGTAAGGAGCAATGGTGAGTACTGTTCCTGAACATTCTCTAGATGTGTAACTGTAAGGATCTGTCTAGTTATTACTTGAACTAACATTGCATACTTTGGTCTCTGGACAGGTAATTACCTTGCCAAGGATGAGAACCCCCGTGCACCTGACCTTGCCGAGAAGCTGTCTCAGCTGTCAATGGGCCCCAACAGGGTTTCGGGTTTGGGTTCCGAGAGGTTCGCTACAGACCTGAAGTATCGAACCCATGGGAACAACGTCAAGCGCCCCTTGCCCGTGGGATCCAGGCCCTGGTATGGCCCAGCTGACCCCTTCCGGCGCTCATACGAGATGCCAGGTGATAGGGCTCTCCTTCCAAGGAAGCTCGTAAGCTGAAGCGAAGCTCCAAGGAACAGATTCAATGGTCGCCCAGTCAAGTGTCACCGCTACTCTTTCCCGCTACTTTACCTCAGAATAAACCACCAATCTCTGTTGCAGCAGTGGATGTTGCCCTGCATCGTCTATTACCGTGCTTGTGCGTGATCAGAATAAGAGGCGTCCTGGTTCATGCACCCGATCGCCCTGGTACCCCGCGTCCAGGGCTCCAGGATGGGTTGGGCGCATGGACGAGTGTGTCTCCATGTGACATTGTGTTTTATATGCTTTGTGATGACTGGTTTCAGTTGTTAATTGTGTTTTATATATGCTTTGTGATGTGACTGGTTTGTATGGAACGTGACATGCTCGGCTAAACATAAATATAAATTTTACTTGTTCATCTATTTACGAGATATGTTTCTTTTCTTGTTTTGTTGGCCTAGCAAACTTAGGGGCTGTTTGGTTTAGAAAAGTCCTAGGACTTATTAGTCCCTGGGGCTAATAAAAAGTCCCTCTAAAGAGAGAGTTTTTGGACTAATAGGAAAAAAAGTATCTAAAAGTCTCTGCCTGGTTTCTAAGGGACTTTTTTTAGTCCTCCACCAAACATGGAGGCGAAACTCCAATTTTGGCTAGCTCCCACCGCTCACGCAATGTCGCCAGACTGGCGAGCTGCTCGGCCGCACAAGCTCAATTAATATGCGCACTGGCGAGGAATTTTTTTTTCAAATCTAGAAGAGAGCAGGGACTCGGAAGTAGGTGATTTCCATGGTCACGTCATCGTAGTGGATCATCGTAAGTGGATTCAAATTAATTTACATATCATGACGAATAATTTATAAACCTTGGCTCAACCGGACAAGAAATCCAAAACCTGAACAATAGGAGCAGGAACAATTATTCTTTTTTGTTACGTAATACTGCAAACTAATCTGAAACCTTGACAAACTAATACAAACGCAAAGCATGTTTTAACCAGATTGCCCTGTAATTGTACGTTTATTTGATGTCTATCCCTAACTCTCTTGTTAACTTCTGGCAGCTTTTGTGTACATTCTGAGGGAACTATAACTTTGCTATCTTTCGACCAAAAACTAATAAGCTTCGACGGAAAACTAATAAACACAACTAAAATACAGGACAAACGAAAGCTGTGGACACCCCTATGTATGGAAAAAATGTCGCCGACTAGATATTGACACGAAGGGCCGTCAAGAAAGCTAGCGTGTGAGGAGAAGTGGACTTGCCAAAGGGCGTGCACCACCGTGGCAGCTTCTCGACAACCCTTGCGACCTGTGGTGTGACTCTATTCACATCAGTTCTTAGTTTTATCAGGAAAGGAACATCTGCCGCTTCTTTAGCTTCTGTTTGAGATGTTTCGGTACCCTTTGTTCGACCAATATAGGGTTAGCTGATATTTTGTCGGTGAGTTTTTGCCCCTGCAAACTGGATTGTATGCCACCCATCTATCTCGCTCTTATCGCCAAGTGAGACTATTTTTCTCTGAATCCACTGAACAGAATACATGAAAAAAATATGTCAAATGATGTAGAAAGGGAAATCAGCTACAGTCATATTTTCTAGCATGCTCAAAGCCTTAATGGTACTCATTTGTAATGATATTTATCAGCTGACAAGCTAAAGCAATGATCTTGCCAGAAAGTTTTTTTTTAAGTTATATATCTATTATTTTTAATTTAATGGTTCAACTCACCTTGCACTGTGAAGTCATCGATTTTCTCTTTGTTAATTCCAAGTGTCCAACGTGTCGATGACTTGGTATCAACTGATACTACTGTCTGTCGAGCACCACCTGTAACTGAATCACTTTCTACAAGGAGCACAAGAACTTCAGACTTGCTCCATCCAGTATTGCTCTCTTTGTAACTCCAACAACCATACTTCATTTTAAATGTAACAAAGTCAGTAGTCATATTCCTTCCACAAGAAAATTCTTCATCTCCAAGGTCCACTAGTTCATTTGTCAACTTTCCAGGTGTATTGGAAAACAAAGAAATATAGGACAGTGGCTCTCTATTTCTGTCATCTATTCCTGTGGTATCAACGACATGTACAACCTGAAAGGAACAGATCATCAAGTTAATATATTCTGTTGATTCGCAAAAAGGAGTTACTACCACCGATTAATCCAAGCAAGCAGGAATCATCATGTGCCTTACACAAATAAAAGAACAAGATGGCATCCAAGCCATTGATAACTAGTTTTGAGATGCAGTGAGGATATGGTGCAAGTAGCATTGTTCCCAAATACCAAAACATACTGATGAGACAGATGAGTACTTGGTTTGGTTTGGGTTCCAAGGGAGAAATTTGTTATCGAAATTTCACAGGTATGCATAAACACATACTGTGATAAACCCAGCTCGAGGCACTGCAGTATAACAGTAGCATAAGAGGTGCTTACATTTACAGATCGAGCGACGTCCTCCGTAAATGCTGGCACAATGCCAGTTGACGCCAAAGCAAGTGAAAGACCAAAGGATATGAATAATAGTAAACCCAGAATTCGTTTATCACCTAAGAAAAGAACAACATTATACAAAGCTTTGGGAAGGTAACTGAAAAACCAATGCATAAACATAAAGCTACAAAAATGTAATTAGTTTATTTAAGAATTAAAAGCATGGTCAAATGATAGTACATATAAAAGGTAGGAAGCCTTTTCCGACAGGTGAAGAAATACCAGGAAATGCAACACTATGATTATTTAACATACATTAGTTACATAACTGCAGTATACATCAACAGGTTGATGTCAACACAGAAGTGTCTGTTGGCAGTGCAAATAGTTATAGATTATTAAATTACTGATTATGCAGTGAACAAAACTGAAAATGCTGTACAGTGCAAGAGTAGCAGATAAAGTGGAAAGTAAAAAAAAAAAATGCAAATAAGAATACAAATATTAATGAGAACATAACTTTAGCGTTAAAAAGAGATGTAACTATATCTAGCATGTCATGATTTACCTGAGATATGAATGTATGAAAGAAGATACACAAACGTGGAACAGACAACAACAGCAATGGCAACTGAAACTATTACATTTCCAAGCCAGTCTGGTAGTCCTCCAGGATTCCTGCATATTAATGCAAACTGAGGTTGAGAAAAAAAAAAAGCTTAGATGCTTTAGGTTGGCTTTAAGTTTCAAAGAACGTCAAACATTAGCCGAAGAGATGATAAAGTGCAAGGTGTCTACATATTACCTGTCAATGCGCATAATACTTCCAACAATTACATCAGCCATGCGAACAGCCAAACCAGCAGAGGACACAACTGGTACAGCCAAACCCAGAACCAATGTGACAACCTTAAGCTGTTTAGGTAGCCGAACAGGGGAGAGAGTAGCTTCCAAAAAACCATCTAGAAATAAACAACAGCCATAAACACTCAAGACAATATCAAGCTATTAACAGAGACAGTATCAGCAACTTACATGCAAAAGCAGGCGAAACAAGCCAGATGAGTGCTATATATGATGATCCAACCTTGAAATAAGTTCCTAGTATCAAAGCTACTAGCCACTGGATAAACCCAGATTTAAAAATCCACCTCTCAGCTTCCAGGTCAATAATATTTTCCATCGTTCAAGAGTTATGCCTGTTTTTGTTTTGGAATACACATGTCGAAGATGCTTCTTCAGGAGAATAAATCCAATATGCTGACCAATATATGCTCCAAGCAGTGCAGGTGAACCAAATAAGCCAATAATTAACCAGGGGTTTGCAACATATGGAACAGGAAACGGACATATATAGGGCAGAGCAAATGCTACCACAACTGGTAAGCAGATAGAAAATATGAACATTAGAACGATGCTCAAACATGATATTGCAAAGGACACCAGCGCAGGGTGTCCACCCATAATCAATGATGTTCCCCATATTAGAAGTGACTGCAATATGATTGAGTTGTGAAACATGGTAGCTAGTCGCTGTGGATACACCACCATGTACTTTCCCTGCAAGAGTGAACACATAGACAGGAAAGGGGAAAAATAAGTTGACTGCAATATGAACTTCACAAAATCTGAAATTAAATAGTTTAACAATGTCCTGTTTCAGCTAATATTGGTGAATTTTTTTCCAGTAACCAACATGACCAAGGACAGATTTCATGACACATAATCAAGATCATTGGCAACACATAATGGGAAAAGAATTTACTGCAATACCAGGATATCGAAGTAAACAGCTTTATCCTGCTCTGTGTTTCCTTGCTTCCGTTCTCGTGCATCTTTCAAAAATTTTGGAGATGCTGCAGAATGGAGTAGGAAAGCAAGCATGTTATCTCCAATATGCTGAAGAGACCCCGGTTTCAGAAGCGCCATCTTGTCATTCTACAAAGTAGATAACAGAAACAATCACAAACCAGCAGTTAACATGTTTAGGATTCAACAAAGTGGATTATCAAATATTCTTTTTGACCCTGTAATATTTTTACCATATTAATCGAGGCCATGTTCCATTCCAGATTTATGGGTACATGACCTTTGTGCTACAGCATCACATAAAATTCTAATCTCACAGCATTCAAATAATTAGATATCACTAAGAACCAAACAATTGCATATTGTTATTAGCCACCTTGGCGAGGTTGCAGCAAAAACAGAAGTAGGCATTTACATCTGCTGGCAGCATATTGACTAATATTATCAATTATTGGGAGTCTGGGACCTTTCCCTCTCCATCTCTGAGTATAACACATTACATAATAGATGCAAACACAAATATACACAAGATTGAGAGGCTCTTTTTTCTTTATTGTTTAATGATCTGTACAATGAAATCTCTCTCCTCTCCTCTTCATAAAAGATTTTCCAGGAAATTTGAGAAACTATTAAATTTTGAGAAACTATTACTGCCTGACTGCCTGTTCATCAAGCAACATTATTAAAGAAGCTTAGTCATTCTTTTGCAAAAAATAGCTTAGTCATTGAGTGAGGTTTCGTAAAAAAAAAAAGAATACTTTCCAATTTTTAAAAAGAGAAATAAACAAAGAATTATCAATGGACAATAAAGAACTTTTTATCCACAACCTTATATCTGTACAAGTCATAAACATGTGGGAAGAAAAGTTTGGCATTAATAATGATAAGCCATGAGAACAAACCTTTGTATGATACACAGATGTTGTATCGGTATATGCAAAATCAAGTCCAGGAAGACGGCCAACTTCCTCATATATTTGAAAGTCGGTAGCAGATTTTATTGCTCCAGAACGAAAAACATCCTGCAATTACAGAACATCAATCCCTGGGAAAACGACCAATATTAATCTATCATGCAGCACCAAACTGACAGGTCTGGAACTATCTTCTTTCATCCAAGCAACAAAAATAACTCCCTTTTTCTTCAAGCTCAGTTTTAGCACCAAATACGCTGGTTTGAGGCTGGCAAACAATTGTATATACCTAATTTACTAATAGTTTGAAGCTGGAGGGAGGGAGATGCTACCTGTGAAGCTATCTGAGCAGATGGGTATTTGGCTACAGCAGCAAAGCTTTCCAACGCCCAATGGTCGGTACCCTGTCATACATTAAAACTTTAGGCTAAGTATGTAATTCTCCGTTTGATTGTAAGTTGACCAACAGTGAATTGTAATCCACAGCACTCGAAACAACAAATAGTTATTGACAGTATTAAGCCTACCACTTGTATCTTAATTTCCTGCATTTCTATTTCTGCAAAGTAGGAGTGCCTTGGCTCTCAAGTTGATCATGAGATGCCTTGGCTCTCAAGTATATTAGAGCATCTTGCTTTATGCAAGTAATATGCTTATTGGGTAGGTAAGAGGCTCTGCCTATATAAGCAGCAGCCACCCCTCTTGTAAGAACAAGCTATTGCATTTCAATTCAACCTAAGCGGCCCTAGGTCAAGCTGACCTTTGGGCTTTCACCATCTTGATCCATGTTTGGGCAACAGTTATAAACCAAAGTAGCCACATACACCTTCATGCTTATATTTTTTTTCTTATTTTTTTTCTTCCATGTGCAAATCTTACTAAACATCCCATTTGCCCAATTTCTCAGGAAAACCTTTTATTACGATCAGGCAGTCAGCAACAAAGAAAATTTAAAACACAAGGAGTCTAAACCTTTGGTACAGATGCAAGTACAAATATAATCTCAACATCCAAATGGGGAATATTACAGAACTAAAACAGACCTGGAAGAGTGTGGATTTCCCACTGATACCCATAGCTTCCAGATCAACCGCAAAATTTACTGAATTTCTCCAGTGGTGCTGCATAAAGTTAACATTAGGATTCAGGAAATTACACAGCATGTGCGACATATGACTTTCAATGACTTGTTTAAAGTAATAGAATTACAGTTGGTCAATTTTATTACACTTTAAGAAGTGCCATGAGGGAACTGTTCAGGACACTAATAGAAGGTAAAGGGACTCCTTTAGTGAACAAGTTGGGGAGCAGAAACAGAAATGGATTAGGATATGCAGATCTTGAGGCAAGGTAACATCTTGACTTCTTGAGTAGTATGACTAGTATCGTCAATCCCATATGCTCCTACTTCTGCAAGTGCTCAATTATGGGAAACACTAACATAATAACCCTTAACAAGGCAGCTACCAATGTAGACCCCTGCCAAAATTCTGGCACCCCCAAAACTAGGCATTCACGAATACCAATGCCTACTGAAATGTATTCATTGACACAGCAGGACAATTTAGGAGGAGGAGTTTGCCAGACACGGAACAGTTCAGTAGTTAACAAAACTCACAACAGTTTTCGCCCATGCATAGTGCAACTTAATGAGGTCCTCTATTGCAACAAGTGTTACAGGAGAATGTCAGGTGCTATTATAGTCTAGTAGCAGCACTTAACTACTTAATACTCATACAGTAATACTATATACAACCTGGGTACCAGCGCAAGCCACAAGCAGGCAGGACAACTATACTATTCGACTAGCCACTGATTAATCGGACCTAATTGATGACTATCGACTAATCATGATTATTCGGCAGATCGATGCCCATACAACTAGGTGATTTGAAAACACTGACCTGAATTGAACAGGTGGTAGCTAAGGCAATCTTACAGCACATATGTGTAATATGTGTATGAAGTTTAAAGATACTAACCTGAGTTATAAAACTATGGGCCCCATCAAGACCCTCTTCTTCTCCAGTATTGAATAAAAACAAGATACCACTCTTAAACCCATGTGCCCACTGAGCCACTCCCCGTGCAAGCTCTAACATGGCTCCCACACATGAACTGCAATCTCCAGCACCTTCCCTGAAAATTCAAAACACATATAATATCTGAAAAAATGGACAAAACTTGTGGATGTCACTACTATTAATTAATGTACAAAGAAAAATAAGTAATGATGTTTTACTGTTACCACAATGCCTACATGGATATAGCTATATAAATTATTAGTGAAATCCTGCTCAACAGAACGACCAGGTAAAAAGTATGGCACTATCAATCACAAACCATTATCTGTATGGTTCCATGAAAACATATTGTAAATGTCTTCTCATTAGATATTCTTTGAACTCACACTCAATAGTCAAGTCAAGTTATTTGTTGTTAATTTCTTTCCTACATATATTAATGAAGAGGGTATTGAGCCTTACGTTGTCTAAAACAGTGTCAATATCTTGAAGAAACCAGAATCAAGTTTTCCTCAGCTTCTGGTAAATATTTGGGGGTAACTCTCAACAGCACATGCTTTAAGTCTGAATACAAGAGAGTTTTTCCCTTGAAAAGACCATCGTATAAACGATTTGCACCTATATCTGTGTGGAACATCTCCAATTGAACATCAACCTCCCAATGAGCTGTCTTCTTTTATTTTTTCTGCTACTGCATATACATACTATTGCATGGGATGTCAAAATAGGATACAAAGTTCCACAAAAAAATGCTCAGCTGCAATAATGTTACTGATCATGTTACGCACAGATGACACTACTGTGGGTAAGGAAGAGAATGGCAAATTATGAACATAGGAGGCAGGAAGAATTAAATGGATGAATCCTAACTTCAATTTGCATTTTCTTGTTACCAGTTCACAGCAGCTTAGCAGCCATTAGTTACTCTAATTTTGACCAAGTTTCATGGTGCGTTTAATGAAACTAATTCAGTGTTGTAGAAACTGGAAGACCCAAGTGTTGATTGAAACTGTGAAAGTAGGCTGCATGAATGAACAACCTGAACGGCACGATCTAGGAATCTGAACCGACTGGGTGAGGACCCAAGCCTGTCAAATACTTGACATGCTTAAGCGCAGAAGCTTCAGAGAACCCCTCTTTTCCAGCCTTCTCCGCATCAAGGGGGCAAAGGAAGGCTTCCAAACTGGATCTGATAAACAGACCATGATCCATGAAGGAATATTATCAACAATCCCAGTAACAGGTAAGCACCCCTCCTATGCTTGCGCCAGTCATCATTCGAATCAATTGCCTGATCAACTTTGGGCTTCTCACGGGCTGACACAGAAGAGCCTTGTCCTCGAGGCATTCTGATATTCTGAATGCAAATAACGCAAACAAAAAAGATAAGCGTTGTCTTCACAGGTACCACTGCCAATAGACAATTGATCAACAACTAGCTCAGTTTTTTCAGAAGTATTTTTTCAAAGAAAAGAAGTAAAAAAATGTTTTTCTTATATGTTGACAACAGGATAAGTCCATCCTACCTAAATAAGTTTATCCATGGATTCAGGCAAAATACAATATGAATAAGGCACAAAATGTAAATTGGTGCGACTTTTCTCACTTCACTCCATAAATTGACTGCAATTTTACTCAGCACAGCTGTAGTGTAGTGACACACACCACCAAGTCATGATAGGGTAACCAAACTGACCAGGACAAGAAATCAATGAATGAACAAAGGTCCCAACGCTGCCGCAGGCTTTAAAGAAGCTGGTCTGGTCTGGACCAGTATCATACAAGAAAAAAGGACGGCAGAAAAGCATGTGGCAGGCCACCGCAGGGATTTTACAACTCCATCATCATCATTATTTTTCACTACTTTCACTTCCACACGCGGAAATCAGGAGGAGGAGAAAGGACGCGGTGGCGTGGCCCCTACCTATCCTACCTACTAACTTGGTCAGTCGTCGTCATGGGTTAATAATAACAACAATTCATCACATAATAACCGACGAAACTAATGCTGGGCTTATCTCGTGCGCTAGGCGAGACTTAGCACACGCAATCTCGTCCAACCCCGTGCATTGAGGAGCGGGAACAGCGTGTGGTTCCTGGAAATTAGATCTAAAACAAGCAAACGCCAGCAGCAGCGAGGAGGAGAATTGGTGCTCGGTTGAATTGCACCCGGGGAAATCCAACCCACACCGCAAAGGGCGGAACAAATCCGAAACAAACTGAATGGCGGGCGGTCCATCAATCCCAGCAAGCAGGATTTGGGTTTGGTTGTGTGGTAGTTGTGGCCTCAGAGCAAGAGCAAGCAAAGTATACTAATAAGCATACTAGAAAGGGTAACGGAAGCACACTCAATTCGCCATCTGGGAATTGAATTACTTACTTACCAGCAGACGAAGACGAAGGAGGAGCGAGGAAGACGACTTGGCAGATGAGATGAGAATTCCCCGTGGTGGAGACCTGCGGCAGGGCAGGGGCAGGGGCAGGGGCAGGGGCAGGGGCAGGGGCAGGGATGGGATGGAGTCTCGGAGACCGTTAGCGAGCGAGGCGAAGGCGAGGGTTCCGTGATGCAGCTGCGCTGACGCGCGTGCTAGTCGTCTCCGCCGTCCGCGGAGGATTTGCGGGATACGGGTAGAGGAAGAGGAAGACGGAGATGAGAGCGAGAATTTCTCAGTTGGGATTTCCGCCAGCACAGCACCACGATCAGATCAGGGAGCTTCGGTTCGGCTCGGCTTTGACTCGACCCGACTCGGCTCAGATCCTGCGCGCGAGGAGGCGGAGGATTTGGACGGCACATCGTCGCGAGCAGGCGTGCGGCCGGATGGGCCGAGTGGCGAGACCCGATTTTCCCACGGAATAGGCCTGGAGATCGAATTTGGGGGCCCAACTAAACTTGGAGTCTCTAGTACGGTCCTGCTAGACATGCGTTTTTTTCCTAACACACTCATATTTAGCTATATAGGGTCAATTCCTCAAAAAAAAAAAAAAAAAAAAAAAAAAACTATATAGGGTCAAAGTGGGTGTTTGGTTTTAGGAACTTTTTTTTTTGTGTTGGGAGTTAAAAAAATAGTCCTTAGTAAGCTTAACATGGGAGACTTTTTCCCGGCTTTTTGTTAAAAGTCCCTAGACCTTGTTTGGTTCAAAAGTCTAGAAGTTTTTTTTTTTTCGGTCTTAGGGACTTTTGAAAAAAGACTTTCAAGGAGGTGGTTGAATTTTTTAGTCCCAATACAAAAACAGTCTCTGCGACTTATCTATACTCTCTTCTTCCTCATGCTTCAAGTTATATATATTGAATGATTATGTTGTCGCCTTTATTGAGCACGATATATTCTCTGCTGTAATCGAGGATGAAATGTTCAGACTTCCATAGCAATGAGAAAAGCGCAAAGCAAAAGCCCTAAACTTGAACTAGCATTATATAGGACCATAACTTATGTTTTATGTATGATATATTTGTGTAAGTTTCAAATCTTTTTAAATGCAGTTATCACAGCTTGGTTAATTTACAGTAATGTATATCATTCTTCGTACTGCATATGATCATTTCTCAGTGCCATGTCTCTTTTTTTTTTTTTTTCTGAAACTGCCATGTCTTATGATTTTTAATAAAAAGCGCTACTTTGCACGCGGGCACATTGGTTGGTTCCCTAGTTCGAGCCAGCCAAACCAAACATAGGCCTTGTTAAATTTTGTCTTTGGTTTGGTTAGTTGGCTTGATTTGTTAATGAAAAAAAAAAATCGTTTGTTAGTTGGTTAGGTAGCGGTGTCTTTAGTCTTCGATTTTTACGCTGAGAAAAATGTTCTTTTCGGTTCAACCAACCAAAATTTAACAAGGCCATAGTGTAACGTGCAGGATTTAAAAAAAAAAAAAACTAAAGAGCATCTCAATACCAAAATTACTGAAGATCAGCTTTGTCTGAGCATCTAAATACCAAAAGGAAACCACCGATTCAAATGCTCGTGCCGTGAGGATAAAATGAAGGCACTAAAACCATGCATACTGATATGATATTGATATGATGCCATCTTGATTGCCAGCATAGCACTAGCGGCAGCAGCATCTCAGCGAAGGAAAAGATGAACCATGGGGTGTGTTTAGCACCCTAACTTTCTCCAAATTTCACTATGCAAAAAGAAGATTCACCATCACATCAAAATACCGCACATTTATCGAAATTTAAAATGTAGGTAAAAATAAAAACTAATTACACGCTTTTAGATGTATATTACGAGGCGATTCTTTTGAGCCTAGTTACGCCATGGTAGGATAATATTTATCACTAACAAACGAAAACGTCTTCTGATCTTTCGATGTGACATTCCTCCAAAATTTTGCACCAAATTTTGGAATCTAAACATGGTGTGTTTAGCACCCCAAATTCCTCCCAAATTCCACTACGCAAAGAAGATTCCCCATCACATCCGCCGGCCGGCAAATACATGTATGGAAAGCGAAATATAGGTAAAAAATTAAAATAATTGCACGCTTTTAGATGTGCATTCATCATGGTAGACGGTTCTTTTGGCCTGGGCCTACGCCACAGAGGATAATATTTACCACTAACAAACGAAACGCTCTTATAATAGCATTTACGCGACATACCCGTCACATCCATCCAAATTTCAGCCCCAAATTCGGGGCTCCAAACACACCCCATGCCCTGCCCCCTCACTCTGGATACTACAGTGACACTCCTGCAGGTAGGCGACGGAAAAGGGAGCATCAGCCATCTGCATGACCCTCGTTGCGCTGCGCGGACGTGACGTCGTTTTTTTACAGTTATTTGAGTACCACGCGGCTGCCTGCGGCGGGCTCTGGCGGTCCGGGCATTTCATGGTCGGCCGCTGGGGCTCAGGGCGTCGTCGTCGCCTTTGACCATGCCATGGCATGCCATGGCATGGCATGGCCCCCTGCCTGGAGCTGGAGGGCGACACCTGCCGGCCATGCCGATGATGCACCTACTGTACGCGGCAACGCCCGTCACCCGCAGCCGCAGGCAGCAAAGCGCAGCAGGCAGGCTTTTCTCCCCCCCCGACCCAGCTGCGTGCAACGCCGATACGAGTACGATGCCGCCGCCTCGCCGAGTCGCTGTCCGCCGTCCCGTCTCCCTCCCTACGGCTTCAGCTCAAAAGCTGCATGCTGCCAACTTCGGAGCCATTCCGCCGTCCCTTTTCTCAGGTTCAGGTTCAGGGTCACCTGCGCACGAGACACGAGCCAGGCTCACGTGCAGTGCCACCCTATCCTTCTTATCTCTGCATCTTTTCTTTATTTTTCTTTTTTAATTTCCTATTGTACTGTACGTACTACTT
This sequence comes from Hyparrhenia diplandra, assembly GCA_015847255.1. Taxonomy (NCBI): domain Eukaryota; kingdom Viridiplantae; phylum Streptophyta; class Magnoliopsida; order Poales; family Poaceae; genus Hyparrhenia; species Hyparrhenia diplandra. The sequence goes on along the minus strand of JADLZK010010521.1, from coordinate 5,442 downwards.
TAGATTTAGAGTATTTATATTTGTTTTCAGTCTAAAAAAGAGTATTTATATTTGTTTCAGAAAAAGGGAGATAATCAGCGCATCAGAACCGTCACATCCGTGTTGAATTCGTGCCAGCAAAAAGGGGCATCTTTTTCTGTCCTTCTGTTTCAGAAGGGGCCTATCACGAATACTACCATCCCAGCAGCATCAGATTTTGCATCGATCTCGTAGCACAGCCTCGTAGCACAGCAAAAGGTAGCACCCACAGATGCTACACCTGCTATCTACACTCAAGTATCAGGTTCGCCGCCAGATTTTGTTTTACACAATCTGGAAAGCACACAAAACACTTGCATCATCTAATGCAACAACAACGATAACGACTGGGCGGTTTTCATTCTTGGGTCTGGGTACAACAAATACAAAGCATGGCAGTACAACCTTAGTAACACAGGATGGAGGCGTTCAGTGCCCCAATGATACATGAGGTAAGGATCCAAATTCTTACAGAGAGTTCTCTTCTTAATGCGATAAACAAATAGCTACGGCATGGTCGTGGGCGAGGGCAGGTGTTGTGGGCTGGCTCATCAATCTCCAAGTGACGACGGCTCGCTAGCAGCGAGTCATGCGACAACACTCACCTAGTGGCTGCCCACCCAAGCTTCATTCTCAATCACCTGCAGAAACAGTTTGGATCGCTGTCAGCGCAATTGGGGAAGCAAACATAAGGATTCCAGTTTCTCAGATGGTTAAAGACTTAGGGTGATCAAAAGGAAACTCACATCTTGGCATCGGGATGGAGATGGAGAGCTGGGTGGTCGAGAAGGAGGTCCTATTGGACCTCGCTTCGTCCATCTCCGACCACGAGTCCCGCGTCCCAGGCCACTCGTCAAAGAAGGGCCCTCAGTGGCTGGTTCTCCTGCTTCACGTTCCCAAGCAGCCCACCACCGGCTCCAGCACCACCGCTGCTGAACGGCTGGCGGTCCTGCTCCTGGGACAGTGAGGCGATGGTGACCTGGCCCAGCCCCTGCGGCGGCTCAATGTGGGAGTAGGAGTAGCCACCAGGCAGGAGGCCAGAATCTCTGCCCTTCGATAATGTAAACGGGGCACATTGATGGCAGTGAGTGCCATGAGTTATCTGATGGAGAATCAATGGTGAAGCCCCTCGAGTTTCCTGATCCTCCTGAGAAGAAGCTTAGCTCGCCAGCATCCGATTTAGCTCCAAGAGGGTACCTGCAAAATCAATTGGTTATGGATATGCGACGATCACAAGCTGAGCTGACAGAAAACATGCCAGTCCGGCACTATTGCTTGGGGTCTACTCTAGTAGTATGATATTTCTGCCTACAACAACCAGCTAGACATGTATGAAGTGAAATAGATGTAGTGGTGATAAATAAATAGCTAATAAGTCAACCCCGACAGAAAATCAAGCTCAAGAAGCACCTAAAATCAGTAGATGAACTATCTTGTCTTGAAAAAACAAAACAGTCAAAAGGAGCATAATGAGTTATAAATCTCAAGCTATAGCAATCGCTGATACTCAAATCCTTATACAAACTCATAACTACAAAAACAATGTGCCTGAGAGACAGTGTACAAAATAGAGGGCTAATAAGAAAATCTGTCTGAAAATAATAGTACAGACCTATGTTGCATAGGGCATGGACATGGCAGCTGCGAGCCTAAGTTGTTCAGAACACACAAATATATAAATTTATTTATTTATAGGCCCTGTTTAGAGCCCCGAATTCGGGGACGATTTTTGGTGGGATGTGACATGTATGTCACATCGTACACTGTAAGACGTTTCGTTTGTTAGCCAGAATATTATCCTACCATGGCGTAATTCAGCCAAAAGTTAATCTGCCTCATGAAATGCATATCTAAACTGTGTAATTATTTTAATTTTTACCTATATCGTGACACATACATGTCATGTCAATACCTGACGCGATGAATCTTCTTTTACATAGTAAAATTTGGGAGGAATTTGGGGCTCTAAACAGGGCCTAGACATCTAAGATAGCAGAAGCAGCCAGGCCCAGGGCATAGCAGGCACGGCAGTCCACTTCCAATTAAAACTGCAAAATATTTCTATATTGTACATTAATAGTTGGGGCTAAAACTGCAAGAAGCGAGTGGCAGAACCGCAGAAGTGCTTTTGCTGTGGAAGAGTCAATACACCAAAGTGTGACTTGATGTAATTATCCTTTGCAATAATAGTGTAAACAGAGAAGCAATGAAAACCATAGCATCATCAATAATGGTCCCAGCTCAGATACATGGCAGTACTTCAGCCCCCACCTAATCATGCAAGAAAACCTATTGTAGCAGAGCTGCATTCCAGTGTAGTAATCAGTAAGCAGCCCAAGCAAACCCAATCCAATGGCCATTCGATAGCAACAACAACAAGAACAAAAAAGGGGGATGTTGATGTAACCATACTTGCTGCCATAGCGATAGTGAGCATTCGAAGTGTCGACGTTGAGGTGGGACGATCCAGCCCCCGCCACCAAGGACAGGCCGTGAGCCTTTACCCCCCGCCGCAGCAAGGGACTCAAGCGGCGGGCGGCGGCGGCCTCCCCTGGTGTTGTTGTTGTTGACAGTGACAGCTGGGCCTGCGACGGGCGCGGGCGAGGCGGTCTTGGATTCCACAGGCTTTCTTTGAACGGTTGCGGCCACGGTGCATGTGGCGCTCGCAGTACTTGGAGTCGGGGTGCGCCTCCTTGGAGCACCGCCACTTCTTGCCGTCGGTGCGACGGCACCGCCACGGCTCCGGGTCCAGCTTCTTCCCATAGTAGGCGTAGTAACTCACTGCCATGAGGGAAAACCAAACCAAACCAAACCATACATAGGGTGAGACTGAGACTGAGAGCACATCGAAAAATCGAATCCATAACCATCACCTGCTCACACCACAGCCCTAGCTAGCTAGTTAGTTAGTGTGTGTGTGCGTATATATTCTAATGAAATGATGTACTTGCTGCTACTGGGGTAGATCAAAAGCGCATAAACATTTGACCAACCCAATGCAAAGATGCTTTCCTCATGCTTTGTTTAAAAGTTTGAATAATAAAAGAAAGAATCCCATCCCCCATTGCGTGAGCAAGCAGGAAAGGATGTGACAAAGATCCACCCCATCCCACCCCACACCCAAATAGGCAGATGCCCGATGCTAGGCGCCGCATACTTAATGAATCATTCGATGAGATAAATGAATCAATCGCCGCAATACCCAACAAACCAATCAATCCAATCCCAGTAATATAAGCAGCAAGCAAGCAGGGCTTGCAAAAGATCTATGCTATATGTTATTTCTTCTCTCCTGAAAAAAGGCACCCATTAGTTCCCTTCCTTCCTTCACCTATGAAATGATTTGATAATACCAGCAAAGCAAGCAAGCACGAATCCATTTAAGCAAAGATTCAAACGATGTATCTCCACACGACAGGATTGAAGATCGATGAAAGGGGGGGAGGAGCTCACGGGACGGGTGGTGATGGTAGAAGGGCGACGCGGCGGGGCTGGCGAAGGAGAAAGCGGCGGAGTGGGGGCCGCCGGGGACGGGGAGGAGAGATCGGGCGGGACAGGGACGCCGGCCATGAGGTACTTGTAGATGAGCGCCTGTTGCCCAGCTCTTCCCGCCGCACTGCGCGGCGGTGAAGACCGCGCGCTGCTGTGGTAACGGCAGAGGGGCTGGTGTGACGGGTACCCGCCGCCTCCCATCCCCACCATGGCCGACGACGCCGAGCTCAGCATCGGTGGACCCCCCTCCCACTGCCGCTCCTCCGAGAACGTACAGGCAAGCGGGAAGCGCGGGGGGGAGGGAGCGAGGGGGGGAAGGAAGGGAAGGAAAGGAAGGGAAGGTCAGGTGGGGGTTGGAGGGTTCTTGGTGGCGGCCATTAATGGAAGGGAGGAGAGGAGAGGGAGGGAGTCGGTGGGGATCTGCTGGCTGGAGATGAGATAGAGGAAGCGAATCGGTTGCTATGCTCTCCGCTGCCGCCCGCCGAGGAGAGTGCTTTGGTTTTGATTTGGATTTGATGCTCGCCTCCGCTGTCTTCGACTCAGCGTCACCAGCTGCTGCTGTCTGTCATTTTGTACAGGCCCTGGGCCCGGCGGCTGCGCTGCCTCCCCGGCTGCCCTTCCAGGCACCATGGAGATTTCATCTCCTTTTTTTTTTTTTTTTTTTCAACACCCTTTTCCCAGCTTGCATTACCTTTTCTTTCTTAAAAAATTTTTTGTTAGATTTTCTCTTGGAAATGTTGAATGACTTGAACAAACACGGTAAGGGCTTAGCTCATAATGTTGTATTGTTGTGGGCCTGTGGCCTCCTTTGTCCTCTTTATGTCTTCACTTTGATTTGTACTGAAGGAGAGGGTTGTCTTTGTAGGTTGTGAGACACCTACAAGGAAGCGATGGTAAAAGATGCAAAGTACTTAAATGCGCCGTGGGAGCGGCTCCATGCCCTCGAGATCACTTCTAGACCTCTCTGTACATTCCCGGGGTTAGGCTTTCTAAACACGCCTCTTTTGTTGTAGCCCGCCTTGAGAGGTTTAGGAGCTCGAACCATTCAGGCCTATGTGGCTTTTTTACCTTTTGGTGTGAAGCATACAAAACTCTGAGCCCCGCTTGAAGAACCCTCCCTAATAAGTTTGCTCATTTGAGTTGATATGTAGCGAAAATTGAAAGAGTATTCTCATGACAACAACTTATGATTTGAATGAGAGTGGATTGAATTTTATCATGTGGACGGTTCGACGTTGTACGCCTCCCACCATTGCCTATCAAGTGGCAATCGATCGCTGTTGAAACCCCGTCTCCCCTTTCCTCTCCTTCCCCAATCGGTCTCCACCTTTGATCGTGCGTCTTCGATGATGCTTCACGACATCATCATCGTCCCCGTCACCGAGCTAACTTGTCGCTAGAGTTCTAGTGATGTCGAGAACAAATCAAACCCTAAGGCCGTATTTGGTTCCAATAAGCGTGACTTCTAAGTCATGGTTTGTTTTGCTGTGACTTATAAGTTTTAAGCGTTATAAAAACCAACTTATTGCTTATAAGTCACCCCCTAAGCAGCGAGTGGTGTTTTGCAAAAAAATTCTTACTTATTTTGTTTTATTTTTTTTTATAAGTTGATGGGAGAGGAGAGGATCCCCCACCTGAATTTCATTCATAGCTGGCTCTAATAGGCACGAGGGTTTACAAACATTGTTTTTAAAGTACATTCACATGATGCTTTACATTCACTACAGGCGACGCATCTGGTAAATAAAGGATATGAAAGTAATTTTCGCCTTCCTTGTTCTACTAGTTACGCTTAGGGCCGTTGGATCATGTGTCCGTGCAGATCAGACACGATCGCGCGTGCACACGCCGACCAGCGAACGGCTTATTTACATTTGGTGATTTAGGGTGTCTGTCGCCCAACTGTCTAACCAAACAAAACGTCAGCCAGGC